>QKWP01001238.1:29356-57528 GCA_003550325.1 Gigaspora rosea | reverse complement strand
ACTGTTCTCTAAAAAAAAAAAACAGAACATTTTCTAAAAAAAAAAAAAAAAAACATTCTCTAAAAAAAACAAACCGTTCTCTAAAAAAAAAAAAAAAAAAGTTCAAAATCTTTTAAGCCCATTTAATCCACAAGCTACCAAGGACCATAAATATATATACCACAAGTTTTGTAAAAAAAACTTAAAAAAAAATGCTATTTTGGTTAATTTTTATTTAATTTTTGCATTTTTCCGAGTTTTGTATTTTTCTAATTTTGCACTTTTCTGATTTTTATTAGCACATTTCAAATATAACATTTATAAAAATTACCCCATTAGCATTCTTTCAAATATACTTATTTTGCCCATTACCCGTTTTCAAATATAACCTTTTTCTCCAATACCTACTTTTCAAATATAACCTTTTTTAAAAAACAGGCCTCCATTAGCTATTTTTCAAATATGACCTTACATAGTTTATTCGGGGTTCTGATTATATATTTCAAGGAGGTTAGAATTGGGATTGAAGTAGTTTCTTTTACTTATAAAGTTTGTAGGTAGTTTAATTTCTTTATCACTGAAGTCTTTTTCAAATAAGGATTCATCATAGATTTAGTATTCTTTTTTTTTTTATATATTATTTTGCAAATCTAATAGTTTTTTTTCTTTAGAATATAGTATGATTGTTTGATAGAATGTAGTGCAATAGTTAGAACTTGTGGTTAGTATACAATAGTATTCTTTTATTATTATTATTATTATTATTTTATAGTACTAATGGGTATGTTTAGAATGAACATAGTATAATTGTTTAATAGAACATAGTATGATAGTTAGAATAGATGGTTAGTATATGATAGTAATAGTTATATATATATATTTTTTTTTTTGCAGTACTAATGGATCTTTTTTTCTTTAGAATAGTACAATTTTTAGTATAGAATATAGCACAATAAAACGGATGGGCACATAGTTGGTATATAATACTGTAGTACTACTGTAGTATTTTTTATTTTTATTTTGCAGTACTAATGTTTTTTTTTTAGAACAAATGTTTGACAGATATAGTACAATAGTTAAAATGGACAAAGTACATGTGGTTAGTATATAATACTATAGTATTTTTTATTTTATTTTTTATTTTGCAGTACTAACAGTTTTTTTTTTTAGAATGAATGTTTAATAAAACATAGCATGATAGTTAGAATAATCAGTTAGTACAATAGTATATATATATATATATATATTTTGTAGTACTAACAGTTTTTTTCTTTAGAGTGACATAGTATGATTATTAGTATAGAACATAGCATATAGTTAGAGCAGACGGAGTATATGAGGTTAGTATATATAGTATTCTTTTTTTTTATATTTTATTGTAGCACTAACAGTTTTTTTTCTTTAAAATATAGAATAATTGTTTGATGGAACATAGCGTAATAGTTAGAACTTGTAATTAGTATACAATAGTATTCTTTTTTTTTTATATTATTATTTTGCAGTACTAACAGAGAGTTTTTTTTAGAATAAACATAGTACAATTGTTTAACAGAACATGGTTAGTATATGATAGCATTAATATTTTTTTTTTATATATATATATTTTGCAGTACTAATAGGTTTTTTCTTTAGAACGAAGTAGTACAATTGTTAGTACAGAACATAGTGCAATAAAATAAACAAGTACATAGTTAGTATATAATACTATAGTATTTTTATTTTTATTTTTATTTTGCAGTACTAATAGTTTTTTTTTTAGAATAAATGTTTGACAAAATATATTGTGATAGTTAAAACAGATAGAGCATATGTGGTTAGTATACGATAGTATTCTTTATTATTATTATTATTATATTGCAGTTTTAATAGTTTTTTTTTTTTAGAACAAACATAGTATGATTGTTTGACAGAATATAGCATGATAGTTAAAATGGACAGTTGGTATATATAATAGTATTTTTATATATATATATATTTTGCAGTACTAATATTTTTTTTTCAAGTGAACATAGTAGTGCAATAATTAGAATGGACGGAACACATGTGGTTAGTATACATAGTATTCTTTATATATGTTGTACCCCAGATAAGAATCTGCCCAATTTAGAATCTGGTTGTCCTAATTAAGAATCAAGGTAGCTGAATTTAGAATTCTTAAGCGGGTTGCCTGGATTGATAATTTGATTCCAATTTAGAATCCGGCTGTCCTGATTCAGAATCGGGCAGCCGAATTTAGAATTCTTAAGCAGGTTGCCCGGATTAATAATCACTCAATATAGAACTTTAATTAACTTTATTTTATTACTCCAATAACAGATAATATATAGCTTAGTTTTATTGGTGAATGCCAATTTTTAAATAAGTGTTGCAATGAGAAAACCTTATATGGAGGTGAATCAGTAGAAAAGAGACAAATCATTTTTAATAAAATTTTTTTAATTTTTAAACTAAAATATTTTGACAACTATTTAATCAAATTTGCTAAAAAATTTTTTATTTTAATCTTAAAATTATATAGCATTAAAATAAAAAAAAATTTATTAAATTTATTAAGATAATTGTTAAGATATTTAAGCTTAAAGTCAAGAAAACTTTTATTTAGAAAAAATTTGTCCCTTTTCTACTAACTCACCCCCATATTGCTATTAGTTTTAGCTCATTGATCACCTTTGAACATAACCGTAATTTTATTGGTTCGTAGATCAACATAAAACTACTAGTCACTGAGAAAATTAGTTGATTATCAGATAATATGAGCGGCAAAAATTCTAACCAAAAATTTTAGAATCAATTATTAAATAATTGGTTGAATATAACTTTTTTTGATATTCGTTAATATATTCACTATTTTTTTATTAATCATATGTTTTATCTATAGCAGAGCATTTGCCGTGTTCTTATACTTGTTCTTGCACTTGCACTTATTCTTGAACTAGACCATTATACAAAACGTTTTCAAATTCGTAAATTTTTTTTAACCAAATAGTTTGTAAATATTAGGCAATCAAAACAACAAAAGTAAATTTGGAAATTCACGTTTATGATTTTGTATTGTTTAAGGGCTTAATAAGGGCATTAAAAAGATATAATAAATTCTCAAATATTATAATAATTACTCGACCATGATAATAGTTATAATTATCTTACGTATTTCTGTTAGTTTTTCTACATTTAGATCATATTTTTCAGATACGACCAATCAAAATGTTAAAGCGAACAGACCCAGAATTGAAGTATATAGATAGATTAGAATGTTAATTATACTTATTTTATATTTAATTTTTCTACATAAAATTTTGATGGGATAAAATGCGCATGATTCGGAAATATGCACATTAATGCGCATTCATGCGCATGATTGAAAAATCATGCGCACGTATGAAACCCATCTCTAGCTACATCAACTCTCGAAACTGGTAACTAATGCGATATTACTAATACTTAGTAACAAGACCATCTTCTCATGCCTTATATTTATAGTTTTAAGGAACCGCCCTGTTTGCTGTAACCATATTACTTTCGAAGTTTTTTTTCTAAACTGCCTATTACTACTAGTTTATTAAAAGCTTTTTGTTTTTAAAAAAAAAAAAACTTAAAAAGGTTTATTTTGGATTTTTGTTTAAAGTTTTACAGTTTTTTTTTTTTGAAGTTGTTCAAGATATTGTGCATTTAGAAAAAATTTGTTGGCTTTGCCAAATTTCAAAAATTGATTTATCAAATTGTCAATCAAAATGTTAGATATCAATATTGAAATTGATATCGATATTTATAGTGTGCTATTTCAATTTAGATCTACCAATCATATTTTAGACACATGATCTAAATGTTTTTTTTGTTCAATTATGTAGAGCATATGCAATGTGAAAAAATAGTTGATTATGTGCATAATGCCACATCGCATAATCCTGGACACCCTAAGTAACATAATAATTTCGTAACGTCTCGTAATGGTGATATCTCTAATATAATAAAGTTAAGTTAATTGAAGTTCCATGCTGAGTGATTATCAATCCAGGCAACCTGTTTAAGAATTCTAAATTCGGCTGCCCCGATTCTGAACTAGGACAGCTGGATTCTAAATTGGAATCAAATTATCAATCTGGGCAACCCGCTTAAGAATTCTAAATTTGGCTCTCCAATTCTGAATCAGAACAACCGGATTCTAAATTGGGCAGATTCTTATCTAGGATACAATATATATATATTTTTTGTAGTATTAACATTTGTTTTTTATATACATAGTATATTTGTTAGTATGAAACATAGTGCAATAATTAGAATGGATGAACATAGTATAATAGTTCAGAATGTAGCACAATAGGGCATAGTATAATAGTTAGTATATTGGAATATAGCACAATAGTCAAAATCGGGTTTATATTGTAATTTGTATTTTTTGCATTTTTTTTGTGTATTTTTTGCATTTTTTTTGTATTTTTTTGTATTTTTTTTTGTTATGGAAAAACATATAGACTTATATGACCAATTTGATTGGTTAATTATGGAGTCGCTATAAAATAATACCTTTACAAAATATAAAAAAAATAATAAAAATAATAAATACGTTAATAATAAAAATGATAAAAAAAATTAAAAAATAAAAGAAACTTAATAAAATTAAAAAAAACTGATAAAATTAAAAAAAAAATAAAAAATAAAAATATTATAATAAAAAAGAATACATGAAATTGTATACAAATATGCATATATACAATATGGTAGAAATAAAGGTAAACTCTGGTTATTTCTTATTATGAGAATAACTAGAAATTTACTTTTTATTCTCACTATTGTTTTTCTATATTATTTTAAAATTTAAAAAATGGATAAAAAAATAAATAAATAAATTAAAAACATAAAAAATTAAAAATTAAAAAAAATAAAAAAATTATTAAAATTATTAAAAAAAAAACAAAAAAAAATAATAAAATTAAAAAAAAAGAGAATAAAATAATATGCTTTTTTAAACTTGATTTATTTATTTATCATTTGTTTTGTTTATTGTTTTTTCCTTGTTTTCTTACTAGCAGGTAAATAGTTATAATTTTGGAGATTATTGCAAATTATACTTTTTAAATATTTTTGGTAAAAAAAATCTGTAAAGAACTTCAATAATCTAAATTTTAAAAATCTTTGCAATTTTTTAAACAAGATTCTGTACTTATTTGATAAATTTAAAGATCATTACAGATTATTAATATTGTTATTTTTGATTTTACAATATATAATTATAAATTTTAATGCTTCAAACTCATACTAGTTTCTGATTTCTAGTTAATAAATTTAATATTTAATAATTTTTGATCTATTGGATCAATTTGAATAATTTAACTACCAAATTGATTCTTACAAAGATAGGATTTTAGTAAGCCCAAAATTACAAAAATTTAATTACAGAATCCAAAATTGAACTAGGTTTACGTATTATTATATAATATCTATTTAATATATAATAAAAAATAAATTTAGTTCAATTTTGGAATCCTATAAATAGGTTTTTATAATTTTAGAATTATTAGAATTCTTACTTTGAGAGGAGCATTTTGGTAATTAAATTTTTCAAATTGGTATAATAGGTCAAAAATTATTAAATATTAAAATTTATATAATTTTTAAAAAATATAAAATTTGATTGGCTAATAGAGTATCAGGTAGAGGTGGGTGGAAGTAAAATTTTGAAATTTATTAGTAATAAAAAATTATGTAATTTCTGGAAGCCTCCTAATATTCTAAATTTTATTCAAATATTAACTAGTAACAATAATAATAAAATAGCATTGTAAAATACTGGTAATACCAAACTCAAAAACTTAACAAATTCAGCCAAATAGTTATCAGTCAATTGTTATCATTTTTTTGTTCCAAAATTTATAGGAACAGCTGTGTGAAATGCTGTATACAGTATCCCAGTTATTTTTAAAAATGTCGAGATTAATTAACTAATACCCAGGGATACTATACAAGGGGAATACATATACTGAAGAGAATATTAATTATGTTATACAAAATTTCAATCCCAGATTTGATTTATTTACATGCTTAAATTCAATTTGTCAAGTTAAATTGGCAATCTTCTATTTTTAGAATATCATATCTTCGAAGAATTGATTTTTCAAATTTAAAAATCTCAATATTTTATTAAGCTAATATGTAATAAAAATTATACTATATATAAAAAAGAACCAATACTTTAATTTGAATTGAAATCGTAAAATCAACTAAAAAGTGTCGAAGAGGTGTTTTTCCATATTATAGCTGCTTTCATTATTTTTGGAACATTGAAAAATTTTCAGATGTGAAACAATAAGTTACCAAATAGAAATAAATAAGTTCCTAACATCGGCTGGCATCAAAAACTTATCAATTTGACCATCAACAATTTTTTTCAAGTAACCCAAAAATAATGTACTAATTCATTAATTCGGCTATTTGATTAGTGACGGGATACTTAATGATAGGTACAAATAATTACAATAAACTCATACATCCGGATGATTATTTTTGGTAGCGGATGTCAATCCGGATATCCGAATTGACATCCGGATCCCAACACTAATTTAAATAAAGATTAGATTCTATTATTAAATTTACAAAAAAATAGTATAATAATATTGAAAAAAGAACTATAAAGATAATAAAAAAGATTTAGAAATATGATTTTGGATATTAAATATCGAAAAAAAGATTATACTATTGAAGAATTAAACCAAATTGTACAAAATAAACAAGTTTATTAGTATTGACATTTTTTAGAACATATTTACAAGAATATTTGAATTGCAAAGAATTATCTAATTATAAACAATAATTACTAAATAATAAAAGAAAAAATAGTAGAACCGGGCAATAGGTGCGAAAAAATAGCCGGTGAATAAAAAAAATAGTTCTCTATATGAGTCAACTAAGTCAATTTTTAAATCAATTAACTTAACTGGCAAAAATTGACAGGCATTATCTATGATCTTATGATCTTATATGATCACCAATCTTAAACGTGATTGACTGATCATAGAGTTGCCATTTATATACTGTATATAAAGTTGTAAAGCATTTCCAAAAAAAAAATTTTTTTTATTTACATCTCGGAAGTAATATTTTAATATTTTCATCATTTCTTTATTTGGATAATGATTGGCAAAACTTATGAATCCATTATCGTTATACAGTACATTAATTATTAATTTTGAATATGTTAGAATTTCGGGTAGAATTTAACTGTGAAACGATCGTGAAGTGACGATCTATGAATGACCTTGATCGCGCCCAATATTCTACATTCCTGAATAGAAAGAAGTTTTTATCAATTTTTTGACCGCTGTCGTTGTCTGTACATTTTATACATTTATAAATTTAATAATTATATATATAAATGTAGGTCAACGCTAGAGTTCGGAACCGGTATATTTTCAGATGTTAAAACCGGCTCAATCGATTTGAAAAATAAAACTGATTCCAAACTCTAGTCGACGTTTTAATACACCAACCCTGTAAAAATAATACAAAGGCGGCAGTTGAAACTCAGACCTTAGTGATTGTTTGAATTTTATGTAGATTAGGCAATGCTAAATTTCTTGTTTTTCATAACCAACAGTATCATTTTTATTAAGGAATTACATACAATATTTAAAATTTGTAAGAATTAATATGCTAATTTGTATGGATTTAAGGTTTATCAAAATGTATGCATATCAATGAAATTTTATATCATATGAAAAAAGATCGAACTAAGATCATGAATTTGGCACGTACGTAAGTTACGTAATAATTTTATTATATACAAGTATACTTTTTTTTTTTTATCGAACAGATTTGATAATGAACAATATCAAAATTGAATAAATATTGAATGAAGAATCGATCTAACTTTATCTAGATTGGCTTTGTGAACCCTGCAGGCAAGCCGGATTGTGGGTTATAAATTAAGGTACCGACCACTCGGAATCAAAATATCAAATACTAAATTTGGTAGGATTAAGACTTTTTTAAGAAATGGGCTGGGTTTTTCAAAGTATCTTTCAGCCTTTTTGGAGTTCGGCCTTTTACGTCATAATCTATCGTTACGTAGTGAAAATTTTATATGTACAGTACATAATCTATATGGCAAAAATCGAGAGGGAAGCAATAATGATAATCATGCATATATACATACGTATTTTCACCACGATTATCGAATGAACATCTTTTGCTGAATACTGGAATATTTCTTGTGATAATCAACTCAAAATATTGAAATACGTAGTTACACGATATAGTAATTACATAAACACCTTATTTTGGATAAATGCTATCATAATTGATCGATCCTCGTGATATTGCTTATTTTTCGTTGCGAATTAATAAAGCGAATTAATAAAGCGAATTCTAGAAGCTTAAATTAAACCGATATAATAACAATTGTCAAATTTAAGAGAGCCCTAATTGTCTTTTATGTGAATTATCAATGCGCAAAGTTGCTTATATCTAATTTAACGCCTACTGATTACTCTGTATAAGTAGTTCATACAGATTATTATAATTAATATTAAATGAGTTTTGGGGAAATGGGGATAAGACAGCGGATTACAAAGCATGGATAACACATGGACGTTCGAGCCCTTTATCAGCTAGCAGAATTTAAAATAGGGGCTGAGGTATCACCGTTTGACAGCCAAAATAAAGCCTTGTCGCAGACATTCATTCAAAATAAGGCTTTTATTGGTCCTTTGTGTACTGTAGGTAGTATTTATTTGGTATATCAACGACAATTCTTATTGATCTTCAAATCTATTAATACGTATTTAAAAGTGCTTAATGAATTTTGTCAAACTAACCCCCTGCCGTGTACTCATATATCAACCCATGCATTGGTGTAACTTCTTGACCATGGCGTAAGTTACACTGCATTACAGCATTTATTTATCTACGCGGCNAAAAAAAAAAAAAAAAAAAAAAAAAAAAAAAAAAAAAAAAATATATATATATATATATATATATATATATAACTTATACATATATATATAACTTATATATATCTGATATATATAACTTATATAATATATAATAATAATAATAATAATATAAATAATAATAATAATAATAAAATAAAAAAATAAAATAAAATAATTATTTTTGGAAATTATAAAAGCAGCTTCAAAACATATAATGAATTTACATAGGTTTCACATATCTAATATAAATCTATCTCATGTAACATCTTATTATACAAGTTAGTATATTTATACTTGTCAGCAAACAGATCTACGGATTGCATTTAAATCATTTAAATCATTCATTTAAATCATTTAAAAAAAGTCGCGGGGTGGTTTTTTTTTTTCTTTATATAAAATAGTTGTCAAAATATTTCATGACCAATTTTTCGATCTCGTCCTGACAACCTTTTAACTCGTTCAGAATATCAAATAATTATGTCTGGCATCACTGAGCCTTCTCCATTTGCGAAGAAAATTTTGTTCATGGGTAAGGTTGTCTTTTAATTAATATATCATAACTAATTCTATAGTTCTTACTAAATATTATTTTGATTTTATTATTATTCTTAGCCATTGGGTCAATGGGTGACGTCCTTCCTTTCATAAATCTTGGAGTCGGCTTTAGTCGTAGGGGACATAATGTCATAATTGCTGCGAATCTCAGATTTAAAAAGTTAATTGAAGCCAGGGGATTCGAATTTAGGGAAATCACTGTTAGTATTAATTATCAAGTTTTTCTCCGGTTTTTAAAAATTAAAGGCTAAAAAAACCTGATATATATATATCTTTTTTTTTTGAATACTTGTAAAGTGGGACATGCAGGATGAATGGTAAGTGTATAGGATAAAAGCAAAATTGTTAATTTTTCTCACGCTAATAAACAATCAATTGTGTAAAGGGAAAACACTGATGCAGGTAATTAATTATTTTTTGATAATAATAATATCTTTTATTATTAAAAAATAATAAATTAATTACTTTATATTTAATAGGAAGACGAATGGTAAAACATTCTGGATCCATTATCCTAGGCCCTCCGGCTATGTTTAATTTTTTGAACCAAGGAATCCAAAAAGCCTACAAGTAAGTAAATATAATATATTAAACATTTTACTATTTTCTTGTAGATTAGGAATGAGAATTAAGTAGCTAGCATTTTTAAACTCACCGTTTATTGCCTTGAGATAAATACAAATATTATTGTTATATATTGTCTTTCTTAGAAAGAGTTGGCAAATTTGGTTATCCATTGGGAAAAAAAAATTAGATTGGAGCTTAATGGATAAGTCTCTATGGCTCCATTGTCAACTCTGCTTTTAAAAAAATTTTTTTTATGATATAAAAAATAATAATATATTACTAAAATTAAGTTTCTTGGATAGTTCTTCGAAATAAAATAACTTGTAATTTTTGGTAATAGCAACTTTTCTTCTTTTAATTTTAGAGATGCAGAAAATGTTCTAGTAAATGTCGATTTCGTAATATTAGGGACTGGATCAACTTACATGTATCCGGAGGTAAAGTAAACATTATATCGTATTTTTGGAAGCTCTGTTCAGTGCTACGGCTTCAAAAATTCAACATTTACATATCATATTTGCATTATAAAAAAATTTACATTTTAGTGCCTCGTTCGAAAGATACCTGTTGCTTTTATCTGTTTTTATCCTTATGCAAGCTCAAAGAATTATGCTGGGGTTTGTATTATCATAAATGCCAATTTACGACAATTTACGAATTTTAAAATTTAAACTAAAAAAAAAAAAAAAAATGGGTTAATTTTAGGCAGTCTATGGCCAGCCATTTAATGCATTGCAATGGCTTCCTTTTGGCATAGGTGCAAAAATATGGAAAACCATTGTATGTTCTGAAACTCCACTTGTTTTTTGTTTTGGAGAATTTCATAATATCAGCAATTCTAATTAATTTATTTTAATTTATTTTAATTTATTTAATTTATTAAATTCTTTAGGATAGTATAGCTGTATATTGTGGTTCTGTCGGTCTATTACCAGTAAGAATATAAAAAATATAAAGAATATATTGACATTTTCGTCTTTGCCCAAATATAACTCTAAATTTTATTCTCATATATAACCTAAATAATAGATTTATAATAAAAGACTAAAAGAGCTTAGTCTTGAACGTGCTAACACGTTAGTAAGGGTGCTTTTATTTAATGTTTTATAATTCATTATTGTTTATATAAATTTATTAAATATGATTCCTCATGCCGTTTAGGTTTCCATCATTACCGGGTGGTGCTTTTGAAATTGATAAAGTTCCTGTACTGCACACTTTAAACAAGAATCTCATTCAAATCCCACCAAATCCGTAAATTAAATTTATATACATATATATATTTTTTTTCTAGTAATTCTGGTTTAAAACCAACCATTTTTCCCTATCTTTTCAGAAACAACCCTTTAGAAGTTCAAATAGACTACCCATATTTAAACATCAAAGATGAACTAGAAAACTTTAAACCACCAAAAGACTTGGTAATTTCAATTGTTTTATTGAGTTTTTTTTTTTTTTTTTTTTTTTTTTTTTTACTATCTATAAACACCTACTTTAAACTATAGGTTAAATGGTTGGATGAAGGAAATAAGCCTATTTATTTTGGTTATGGGTCAATGCATAGCTTCAGTGATGTTGAAAGTAGGGTACGCATATGGCTAGATGTAATGGATAAACTTTCTATAAAACATCGAGCACTGTTCTCTGGTGTTGGCAGGTATATACAGTATCTCGAATTTATTTCCTCGTTTAATTTCGAAATGTTTCAGTAAAAAAATTAAAAGTTTTATTGTATAATTTTAAAGTGTAAGAATGCCAGAGCTACGCAAAGCAGTTTCATCAGGTCGAATATTTCTCGTTGGTCATGTTCCCCACTCTTGGTTATTTCCTCGAGTTTACTGCGTAGTACATCATGGTGGTGCAGGAACAACACACAATGTTGCCAGGGCTGGTGTTCCCTCAGTTGTTGTGAGTCTTTTTTTTATTTACTTTATATTTATTTTTAGAGATTTTTTTTAATTTCTAATTTTATTCCAAAATTTTAAGGTTCCTCATTTTGCGGATCAGCCATGGTGGGCATCCATTTTAAATTATCACGGTCTCGCTCCAAATAATGGAATTCCATCTCATTCTGTTACTTCTGACAAACTTTATAAAGCACTTTTTAAAGTATTGACTGATGAAAAAATTCACGAGAATGCGCAATCATTGGGAAAAAAGATTCAAAGTGAACATGTAAAATCTGTCCCAATATCAAACATTGTTTTATATATTGAACAATATTGGAGTAGAAATAAATGGGATATTATTTCTCTGGATGACAATGAATCTATTGCTTCTATTGAATCTAAAGATTATATTGAATCTGAAGGATCAAATGACACTGATGATACCATTGATACTGAAGAGTTTGTTAGGACTAGCGATGATAATATTGTTAAGCAGAAATTTATTGAATCAGATTTTGTTAATAAACCTGATATTATTGCAGTGGCATATTAAAGGTTACTTTATTTATTTTTCTTTCTTTTGAAAGAATAATTATTTTTTGCATTGTAATTCCTTTATTTATTTGTACATCATAACAACAAAATTTATATTTAGGAAATAATTTGTTTTAATTTCTTATTTATCTTTTATTTATTTATACACGATAGTAAAATGGACTTGTATTTATTTATTCACATTCATTTTTGTTCATCAGTTCATTCTTTATATATTTTTTACATGTATTTTCTGTACTTTTGTACTTTGAACATTTGTAAAAACAATATCAAATCAACTTCTCTCTTCTTCTCATTCTTTCATATGTATAGTTTTTTTTTTTTTTTTTTTAAGAAAGTTGTTGAGAAGTTTGAAAAATATTCAATAAAATTGAGAGAAAAAATTGTTTATATCATAGTCAGTTCTAAATTGTGAAATACCCGAAATACCTGGATAGTTTGTACAATATCGATATACTGGTATGATATAACGATACATACCGGGCGACTAATTGTAACGAAAGCTCAATCCGGTTTGTATAGTTATACAGTACTATATTATATAATATTTTAAAAACCGATTAAATCGAATACATGTGAAATCACTAAATAAGAATTATTAAAAAATTAAGCTCGCGCCATTATGCATTCCTGCATATTTTAATTAATTTGGCAAATCGCATTTAAAAGCCGATCTTTCACATGAATTTTTGAAACATGCCCGTCCTGTCCTGAAACATTCCATCTTGTCCTATTATTATTACAATAAGACAATACATATTTATGCTGTGCGCTATTTGCATGATTATAATGATAATTATAACACCGCTAATATCTACTCTTAGATAAAGCCGTGATATAACGGTTACAAACTGGCTGACTATATAAACCGGATTTAAACAATTGCATGAAACCGCTTATATAAAGTTTACATAAACAGTTTATTGAAAATAGTTAATTGGGAATTATTTAAAATTAACTATATATTTCGATTAATTAGCAAGAATTTTAATTAGCTAAAATTAAAGATCCTTGATACGTAATATTACGTTATTCTTGATTAATTACATATTTATGCAAAAGTTATGAACCAGCTCTTATGTAATATTTATAGTTTTATACCGTGCCAAAAGGATGTGAAAAACAGCTAGTTCAGGTCCCAAATTGAGCCAATATAACTATTTAGTATCCTAGCTTTCACCCTAACCCTAGAATGGATCAGCCCTGAAAGGTTAATTTGTCTTAAGTTACTCGATTCCTTCAGTACAGATCGGTCTTCATGGATCAAAGGTATAATAATATAAGTAATAATTACAGCACTTATTTTTTACCTTCTTACTTATTTTATAATTGCTCATTATGCAATCTGAATGATATAATTTTAAACTTTGAATCACTCATTTTGCCAATATCACAGCCCTTTATTTCATAATGTATTATGTGTGGTAATATTATCAATAAATAAAATCATAAATTACATGTTAGCAAAAGTTAAAAATAGCTACCGTATTGTCGGGCATGGGCGTCATTTAGAAAATCGTGCTTTCTAAAAATATCATGAATGGTTTCCGAAATGACGCACACCCTGTATCAGGGGCACAGGGGCATGGGACAGCGATATACTATGTAAATCAAAACTATATGTGGTATCATATAAAAATCTATTATCGAATTTTTTTATTAATTAATACAAATTTTTAAACAGATGTACAGCTCTAATGGTTCGATAGTTTTGGATAAAACTTCGCAAAGACAAGCATTACGTCCCTACAAACCAAGTTATAGAGCCATTAAAGAAACTAAATTTACCCCTTTCTTCTTGCTACTTTTTTTTTTAAAAAAAACACACGTAGCATATTACAGACCCCTTTCTTTATTTATTTAAAACTATCGAACCGTTAGGGCTGTACATCTATTTAAAATTTGAAAAAAAATTTATTATCATAATAAATTTTTTTATATGACCACATATAGTTTTGATTTACATAGTATACCGCCCACCCCAATGGGACATGCCCTAAAGGGCATGCCCATACTTAACCCCAAACTAACTCAAACCCTAACCTATAGAAAAAATATATATATTATAGTCTATAAACTTCTAGTCTGATTGGCCAATTCAATACATGATCGGGTTATGTGTTGAACTTTAAAAGATGCTCTCGCGTGAATTTTATGTATCATATAATTTTGCGCGAAATGTTATAAAACAGAATAAATTTTGAACTCAAAAATTATAGACATAATGATACTTTATTTGATAAATGACTAATATTATTTATAATTTATTTCACGCGAAATACACCATATTACTAATTCAGCAAAGATGATATCAACATCTTGCGCGTGAGGACATCTCTTAATGAGTTACCTCAGGACCACTTTTGGATATTACAGAATTATTTGTTATACCCGGGTGTACAAAAAGTCGCTAAACAGCCCCTCTTTTGTACAATAATGATTATGCGAAATGTTATTATTTTTATGATATAATAATTATTAATAATATAAATTTCCCATAATAATTTTTAAGCAACTATCGCTATGTATAAAAATATATAAAAAGAGGCCATTATTTTGTGCGACTTTTTGCACATCCGGTATATAAACTACAAATTATTTTTAATAATGCATAGACGTTAGGAAATGCCCAAACACTAGTAAATGATTAAAATTTTTCAATTTTGGTTTATTCAAAAATAAACATTAGATAAACAGTGAATGTGACTTATTTAATCGTGCTATTTGCCCTAGATAATAATATTAAAATTTGTTATAATTATTATTATTAATATTAAGTGTAAACATAATGATAGCACATATTCCCAAATGCGTATAAGACCTTCGAATCAATAAAGCAAAAGCAAATCCTAAGATTCAAATAAATATGCATCAATTGATCATTAAATCGTTAAAATTATCATTTTTCATTATTATCAATTTATTAATAATTGTTATACCATTGAATTGTTAAAAAGCATATCAGAATTATTCCTCATCACAGATGGATTTTATGTCAATATCCCGAATATCAAAATCCTGATGGTACAAAATCCCGATGTACTAAATCTCGAAAGAACAAAATCCCAAAGAGATAGTATCCCGAAAACTAAATCCTAAAAAAAAACCTAAAACTTCAGAATTATGAATTTTTGGAGAGTTTTTTTTCAGGATATTATCTCTTTGGAATTTTCTTTTGCGATTTAGTACTTCAGGATTTAGTATTATCGGGATTTTATATTCAGGATATTGAAACAAAATCTCACTGCATCAAGTGCATATAAGATTTTCGAATTCAATAAAGTGAAGAAATCCTAAGATTCAAATCAATTTGATCATTAAATTGTTAAAAAAAATTATTATTCTTTTTTACCATCAATATAATTAAATAATTGTTATACTATTGGATCATTAAAATTCATATTAAAAGTTTTTCTCATTATACAAAGTCATAGCTGCATACATAAAATTATTATTCTAATCATAAAAGACTTCAGATTTATACATCATTATAAAATCTTAAAAAAAAAAATTAGCTAACTAATTTTGCTATTATCCAAAATTTCTATTAATGAATATTTTTGCAAATTATGCTTATATGTATAATTTTTGGCATTTTTGAATGGTACATACTATATCTAGCTAATATACTAATCATATAGAAGCTTAGATAATTGTATAATTACTTTTTGTTAAAAACAGCCTTATTTAAAAAAAAAGAAATCTTTAAATGATAGTCATAAATTGAATATAAAAATAACAAAAAAAAGAATTACTTTTGCAAGTACCAAGTACAATTATTGCTATTCTAGTTACTTAGGTCATAGGATTTCTCAAACTCAAATCAAATAACCCTTGATTTGAATTTGATTTAAATTAAAAATTTTGTATTTGAATTTAATTTGATTTGAAATTTTTTTAAAACTTTACTTATAAATTAAATCAAATACAGTATTTCAAATATTTGATCAAGTTAAATCAAATATTTATCAATTTGAATTTAATTTGATTTGAAAATTTTGTATTTGAAATCAAATATTTGATCAAATTAAATCAATTCAAATTGTGAATTCCTACTTGGCCATTTATTATTTGTAGCATTAATTTACTATTAATTTAGCTAATAATTTAATGTTTTAGCTATAAAAAATATCTAATTTTAGAAATTTGTCTAAAAAAAACAAACTAGGACCCCAAAATAAACATAGATAGGTCAGGTTTATTATAAAAATTACTAAAAATAAAAAGATCTATAAAAACCTTAAAATAAACAAAAAATTCCTATAAATAGGAGACCGTTAGAACCAGATACCTTTATATGTTTTTTATTATTTAATTAAAATTAGAGTAAAGGTTAGCTAGAAGTTAGGATTAGAGATGTCTTATAGGTAAAATTGCCTTCCTGACATTTTTCATTAATGCTCTGAGACAGGTTTAGACACTCGTTTCTTGTATTTTTGGTATTTTTCACTTTTTTTCTTTGTTTTTGTCTTGTTGGGCTGATTTGTGACAATCAAAATTTACAATTTGATTGGCTATTAATCACATAATGGTGCCTGGCTTTAACAGATCCCTATAAATAGTAAAGATCTATATAAAACTCCCAAAATAGGAGTTGTCTAAAACCATGTTCATTACATAATATAAAGCCAATAGGATTGTTTATTTTGATTAATACGGATTAGCCCGAAGAGACAAAAATAGCGAAAAAAAGCAAAAAGTCACAAAAATACAAGAAACAATAGTCTAAACCCATTTTGGTGCATTAATAAAAAATGTTGGGAAGACAATTTTACTATAAGATATCACTAACCCTAACCTCCAATTAACCCTTACTCTAATTTTAATTAAAAAATCAAAAACATGTAACTAGACACAGTTTTAGACATCCCCCAAAAATAAACAAACTAAAATCTAATCTATCTATAAATATTTTAGAGGTTTAACAAACTTATATAGAAAGCTAATAAGCTAATAAAAAATACTATACAGTCAAACCTCCATATAATCACACCCTCGGGATACAAAAAGTGGTGATTATATAGAGATGTGACTAATATAGAGGAATTCTATATAATCACAATTATAATAAAATTGCATATAAAAAAAAATTGTGATTATATAGAAGTTTTAATAAATAAAATTTTTTATTTTTTAAATAATCGATTATAATTGCTACATATAAAAGCTAAAATTATACTAAGTAAATCGAAAAAAATGCTATAAGTAACATTATTTAGGAGACAAAATTACATATATTCTGAAATTTTCAAATAATTTGAATAACATTTTATTATTACACTTTTACAATTTACGTTTAGGCGAAAAAAATTAAAAAAATTAAAAATTTTTTAACTTAATCGTAAATTATAAAAGTGTATTAATAAAATTTTAACCAAATTATCTCAAAATTTCAGAGTATATGTAATTTTGTATCCCGAACAACTTTACTTAGATCATTTTTTATCGATTTACTTTAGATAATTTTAACTTTTATATGTAGCTACGATATACAATTATTTTAAAAAATATTTTTTAAATTTTTTTTAAAATAATTGTATATCGTAGCTAATGTTGTTAGTCGAAATACTTAATTTAGTCAACTATTTAGACAATTAGCGTCTAAATATATTTCGACATGGCATTATTTTTTTTCGAAATGTCAAAAGTCTAAATTTGTCTAAATGTCTAAATAGTTGACTAAATAAATACTATGTGACTAAATATCTAAATAGTTGACTAAATAATACTATATGACTAAATATCTAAATTAAAATAAACAATAAAACTATTATATATGTATATGTGTGTGGCATTAGTATATAATCGTTTTATATTATCTATTTTGAAGTCTAAAATTTTAATAAATGCCCTATGCTTTTAAATATGGTCGTGTTTTTTATTAAATCACATATTATTAAAAATATTAACCCCATATTTTGTACTTAGCTATTTCTAATGGCTGTATTTGTTGTTAATGCACATTATTTAATTTAAACTTTAAAATAATAGTTTAAACTTACCGGTAGCCATTTTATAATGTCTATGTTTGTTATTAATAATACATATTATTATTTATATAATTTTCTCAAAGCGCAAATATGTTGTAAATATGAAGATTCTATTTAATTATAGCATTTTGCAAAAAAGTGTGACCCTGTGATTTACACAGCAATGATGGCGGAAAATTTTAATTTCCTATTGATCTCGTGATTTAATGACACCATGATCTGCAGAGGTCACACATTTTTGCAAAGCGCGATAAGCTCTGGTATAGCTTTAAAACAACTAAAAACTTTGTACATTGCTTCATATTATTTGTAAAACCTAATAACTTACAATATTAAATAATAAAAAATAGAATCTAATTGGGCCACTCAATGCAAGAAATAACTATAAAGATTTAGAATTCGATCATTGATTCTAAAACGATTTTGAGGTTTCGATCATCAATTTTGATTTTTAGAATCGATTCGCATCCCTACTTCGTGATATTTACATACAGTTCCGCAGCTGCAATTGCAGTGCAGGGACCTGAAACAGTTGCTGCAGAATGACGCCCGATTCTCTTTAGCTATATGGGCGTATGCTAGATATCTTTCTTATACTTGTGTTTTCATATAGTTTAGGACCTTGGGGTTTAGAAAATTTTAAACCTGAGAGGTCAGTAGTTTATGCGTGAGTTGATTGGTATGGGTTCAAATAATTAGTCCTAGACTAAAAGTATTGATGTTAAAGTATGCACGCTAGAGCTTGTTTGAATAGTGAACCTATTACTATATGTTTTTTCATATATATTTCTTAATTTAAACATTTCGACATTATTTAGACATTTCAACATTATTTAGACATTTCGGCATAATTTAGGATTTCGATAATATTTAGACATTTCGGCAGCCTAAATATCAAATGTCGAAATATTTCTACAAGCATAAAACAATTTCGGCTAACAACATTAATCGTAGCTACATATAAAAATTAAAATTATCTAAAGTAAATCGATAAAAATGATCTAAGTAAAGTTGTCCAGGATACAAAATTACATATACACTGAAATTTTGAAATAATTTGGTTAAAATTTTATTAATACACTTTTATAATTTACGATTAAGTTAAAAAATTTTTAATTTTTTTAATTTTTTTCGCCTAAACATAAATTGTAAAAGTGTAATAATAAAATGTTATTCAAATTATTTGAAAATTTTAGGATATATGTAATTTTGTCTCCTAAACAATGTTACTTATAGCATTTTTTCGATTTACTTAGTATAATTTTAACTATTATATGTAGAAAAGATAATCGATTATTAAAAAAAAAACAAATTTAAAAATTTTTACTTGTTAAAAAATAATAATTAATAACTTAAAAGGTTTATGTAATTTAGCGCATATGCGTTATAACACACCCATCTGATAAACCAATCAGATCGTAGGATCAGGAGTAACGTGAAATCGAGAAAAAATAGCGATCTTTTAAAAAATCGCTTGTGGATCATAATTTTGCTTATGAAACCACTCTTCGTGCTCTGACAAAAAAAATTCCTTGCAAAATTTTACTATAAAATCCCTTTTTCGCCTACACACTATTCTAACCACACCCTAACCCTAACTAACAAAAAAAAGGGTATTTTGGTTGTTTTAATTTCACGTTACACCAAATCATATGAGGTGTGCTACAGTGCACATGCGCAAAAATATTAAATTCAATTTAAAAAAATATTTTTAATAATAAAATAATTAATTCAAATATTATAATAATAATGTGATTATGTAGGGGTAGTTTTATATAGATGGTAAATAAAAAATTGTGATAGTGATTATAATGCAAATGTGCTTATATAGAGGTGAAAATTATAGTGGTAAACTTGCAAAAGTGATTATATTGGTTTTGTGACTATATAGAGGGTGACTATATAGAGGTTTGTCTGTATTTACAAACTAGAAAAAAATTATTATAGATTAGATTAAATATTTAATATAAATAAAATAATAAAAAAATAAAATTTATATTTTGTTGCACAATATACTATGGTTAGAAATCAAAAAATTAGAAAACAATAAATTACAATTTTTAGTAAATTTTGCTCTATAAAACAATATTACAACTTTTTTAGGAAATTGCTATTCGCACCATGGATTTTTGCTACTCGCACCATGGTTACACAAAATTTTCTATTTTTAGAATTTATGCACTTGTGTTACACAAAGGCCGGTGCATTGTTTTTGCAAAAATAATTTTTGGTTACACACTACTAATGTCATGTAATGTTACACAAGCCTAATTTTGGTAACCTAATCTGGGTCGGCCAGCATTAAGCTTAATGCTGGTGGGCACTACCATGATAATGCCCCGGCGGAGTTAGACATAATTCCGGCCCACCCTAACCCTAAATCTAGCAAATCACTGTATATATACTAGATGCATATGTTCTAGATTTAGGGTTAGGGTGGACTGGAATTATGTCTAACTCCGTCAGGGGCATTATCATGATAGTGCCCACCAGCGTTAAGCTTAATGCTGGCCGCCCAGTGTTAGATTACCAAAATTAGACTTGTGTAACATTATATGACATTAGCGGCATGTAACCAAAATTATTTTTGCAAAAACAATGCTCCGAGCTTTTGTGTAACATAAGTGCATATATTATTTTGAATTTTAAAAATAGAAAATCTTGCATAACCATGGTGCAAATAGCAAAAATCCATGGTGCAAATAGATTCCCCTGTTTTATATATTGTACATTGCACCAAACTTTGATTGGCTAGCTATTTTAATATACCAATTATATTTGTTTTTTTTTTTGGTTTAGAGTATACATGAGGACGAAGCATTTCGGGTTCTAAAACCCGAAATTAAAATTTGAAGACGAAATTGTTTTTGACCTATTTTACTTGAAAGATGAAATTATTTGATACTTTTTTTAAATAGACGAAATTATAAGGAACATAACTATATAAATTTTATTTGCTCTTCCTTATAAAAATTTTTAATTTTCTCTAATGAAGACGAAATAGGCCTTTTTCAAAAATCAATTTCGGTGGTATCACTAGTTTAGAGGCCAGGTGCATTGGCCTTGATATTTATTAAGTTTTGAGACGTAATATTTGTTACAAAAATGAGGATACAACTAGCCACATGTGCACTTTTGGTGTCTAATTTAAGTAGTTCATCCGAAGGTTCTATACTAGCTGTCATACCTATAACCCAACTACGGGAATTGCTTATTTAAACCCTCTGATTCCTGCTTCTCCTATTACTACTCGACGTACTGATGATGTCAGATCATATGGGGCCCCGACAGGACCCCGAAGAATATATGTAATACTGAGATCTGGCTTTGTATAGACTTATATATAATTTTTCCATATGTCGTATGTTTAAATTTGTATAACCAACTGGTAATTTTTTGATAAGTTAGATGTTTATTTGTATAACAAAAACGATCTTTATAACAAGTACGATCTTTTTTTGTATAACGATACTATATATACATCAGGAAAATTTTTAAGTAAATATAAATCGATATATACCGTATGTTGCTGCTACCTTTTTTTGCCGATTTTTAACAAAAAAAAACCGTGTGTAGCTTATTTACTATTTTAAGTAATTTAAAGCACAATAAAAGAGTAGCTTATTTTTGAATACAAAACTTTATTAAGTAAAATAAATAATAAATAAATAAATATGCTGTAGACAATAAATATGCTGTAGACGATAAATAAATATATTATAAACAATAAATAAATATGCAGAAAAAAATCGAGAGTAACTTATAAAGCGATTTTTGGTCAATCGATTATAGTCGCCACATAGTAAAGTCTAAATTTTACTAAGCAAATCGATTAAACTCGCATAAGTAACATTGTTTAGCAGATCAAAATACGCGTACCCTGAAAATTTCATACAAATCGGAGAACTTTTTATTATTTGACTTTTAATTTTTACGTTCAACAGTTTTTTTTTTATAAAAAAAACTGTTGAACGTAAAAATTAAAAGTCAAATAATAAAAAGTTCTCCAATTTGTATGAAATTTTCAGGATACGCGTATTTTAATCTACTGAACAATGTTACTTATGCGACTTTAATCGATTTACTTAGTAAAATTTAGACTTTACTATATAGCAACGTTCATCGATCGTATGGGTAGCTTATTTTCAGAGTGTATAAAGTTATATTAAAATTTTGAGTCTGGATCTGAGTTATATCAGAGTTCTTCGGGGTTCTGCCCTGACTCAATATACCTCGAAGGCCTTAGGGCTACTTTACCCTCGCACCGACTGCCTACCAACTAACCTCCAGTGTCGCATTCCACTTTTATAGGTTTGGATTTAGTGACAAAGCCGCCTGCCCTTATTAGGTTCATTCCGGTCCCGGCCATCCACCTTCTTTTGGTAGTGCCGTTGTAGATCTTCACTATTACTTTCTAACTCAGGACTTGCCAAACGGGTTTTCATTTCTCCGGTTCCCTGGATTTTTTAGTATAACAATAACACCATTGCACCGTAGCTCTCATTCAAGATGGTGGAACCAAGATAACAGGTTTTTGCAACCCAACCGATCTGAGCTACATGGTTACCAAACACAGACCTATTATTCAAAGCGCCAACAGTGAGATTCGAACCGTCAACCTGCCGCTTGGGGGTGACACCTTGATCACTTCTCTAAGGCTCCATACCCTTTACCAATTATATTTGTATATTTAGTATATCTATATGTACTATTAGACTTTTTTTTTAAAACAAATATCTAAAAAGTTCTGTTGTGAACTATAAATAAACATCAAAGTTTAATTAGCAAAAATAAGGTAATTTAACATAATAAAAAAGCATTTTATTGATGTTATAATAAAAATATATTTTTTGCTATTAGGCTATGCAAAAAATAACAATAGTTCTTATTACTGGCCAAGTAACTTTTTTATAAAAATTAAAAATTTTTTTTATATTAGTATATATAAATTTTTTTATTCTTATTAAAAAAAACTATAAAAAAATTTGTTATTAAAAAAAATTTTAAAATAGAACATTTTTTGTTGGCCAGCTGGGTTCTATTTGTCTATCTTATGAAATAAAAACCAATTAATTTAAGAATTATTATGATTTATCGCCATGGCAATGTATCACTACTCCTGATCAACCAATAAGAATCCAGAATCAGGTATAATATATGATTAAAGTGATTACGATTTTTTTTAAAAATTGTCCATAATGTTAAATTTTGTCTATAAAACCATCTCTTATGCTCTAACAAAAAATTCTGTACGAAATTTTGGATTAGAAACTCTTCGCTAAACTATACTACTTTGACTCTAACCTAACCCTTACTCTAACTCTAAACTAACAAATTTATTTATTGTTTTGATTTTATATTATACCAGATCTTATCCCTTACTTTGTAGAGGTTTGCTAGCAAATTTGCTTGTATAATTACTATAAATATACCTCTGATCTAGTTTTTTAATCATTTAAGATATTTAAATAAAATTTGGTATTATAATATTTAAGAACAAGGATTATATTTTTGAATTGTTTAAACTTATATTATAAGACAAAAAGTTTATGTTGCTTATAAGCTGAAAATATTAAATTTTAAAGAAATTTTTTAACCAAAAAAATATTTTACAATATCTTGGCGAATTCTTTAAATATTGGTTTTAAAAATATAGTTTCTTATACAACTTTTTAGTTTATATAAAGGATGACAACTTTTAAATGATTTACTTGTAAAAATTAGGACTTGTATTAGAAGTGAAAATTTTTTTTATAGACGGGAACATATAAAATTTGAGAAAACCTAAAAAAAAAATTCTATAGTATAAAAAATTTAAATTTTTAAAATTTTCGCAGACAAATATACCTGCATAACAAATTAAGAGATAGGTGCAATGTATTGCCTATGCGAAAAAATCAAAAATTCTTAATTATATGGGCTAATTTGAGTAATTTATAAGTAGAGCTTATTTTTTTTAAACTTAAAGCTTAATAACTTCTGATCTACTGGTCTGTTTTAAATAATTTTAGTTCCAAAATGTTTGTCTCTTGACAGTGCATTTTTCGTGTTTCTGTAATTGGTTTTTGATAATTTTTAGCTTGTTGGAATCATCTTAAAGAGCTGAACATTTTGGTAGTAAAATTATTTAAAACGGACTAGTAAATTGGAAGTTATTAAGCTTTAAAGTTTTTAAAAAAATAAGCTCTATTTATAAATTAGGCCACACAAAATTATATACTTGGTTTTCATATCAAGGGACGGTGATTAGTGACCCAGCCGCACAGCTTTTTTTTTTATAGTAAAAAAATTTTTTTATAAATAAGGCATAAATAGGTGCTAATTTAAAAGTTAGATAATTAATTTGTCGATGTATTTTATACTTTTCATGTTATAAAAGTGGTTTTTCCGAAATTGATAAAGTTTTTTAATACAGCCATATTTTGAAAGTGAGAACCCTTATAGAAGACCTATTACAGTCAACCCTCTATAAATGCAACTTCCATAAATGCAATACCTCTCTAAATGCACGTTTTTTTCTATTCCATAAAATGTTATTAGTGCTAAATGCACGTTCTATATTCTGTAAATGCACGTTCTCTTGAATAACATTTTATATCACACTAACTTCCCTAAATGCACGTGGCCAATCAAATTTTAGTATTTAAGATAGGTTATACAGTTTTAGTAGAAGTTACACAAACTTTATGATCTAATTTTTAAAAGCTGCAATTTAATTGGCTCTCTCTAAATGCAAACCTCCCTAAATGCACGTTGTAGGCTTGTCTCTACGAGTTGCATTTATAGAGGGTTGACTGTAACACCTAAATGTTTTGCAATTTCTCCAAACTAAGGGGAGTAACAAAAATCAGGTGATTTTTTAGGGGGGAGGAGGGTAAAAAAAGTTGAAATTATATATAAGAACCTGACTATTTATATATTGAGGAAGAGGGAGGGGGGATAGACCTCTGATAAAAAATAATCAGGTGATTAATGACACTGCCCTAATTGGCCTTCTAATTTTTTTTGCTAGCAAGCTGCTTTGAAACTATTTATATTTTTGTATTCTCATTTGTGATCTTATATTAGGCACATCTTAAATTACGTATATTATATGAAAATATTCAGGGTTGGTAAATTACCATAAGTTACTGATAAAAGTAATTTTATCATGATAACTAACCAATAATTTGTCGTAATTTATTATGGTAGCTTACCATGATAAGTTACCATTAACAATCCTGAATCTATTATGCCAATATAATAACTAAATTAGCCGAAAAACTATTCGGCAAATTTTTATTAGGTGTCCAAGGAATTATTAAAACAGCTATAAGTAAAAGAATATATTTTTTAAATAAGGCAGTGCAAGACTATGTGGTCAGTTTTATATTACTAGCTATATAGTAATTTGTTAAAATCAGCCTTTCGAGCTGTATATATCATTTTACTTATTTGCGCAGATAACACAAAATCTGATTCTATAAATAAACTAAGTGTGTGAGATAAAAATTTAGAGTTAGAGCCTTAACGTTAGAGGCTATATAGTTAGAATGATATAAAATTTCATTCTTGTCATTTTTTAAAAATTAGTTTTTGCATATTTTTGTTTTTTTCTTTTACACGTGTGATTCTTCATCGGAATAGTCAGCTATTTCCTTTCTAGGAGTTTACTCACGCAAATAAATATCTATACATAAAACTTGTACTATTGCAAAACTCATAAATTCGCAGAAAAAGTTTAGAATTGTTTCTGTCACCACTAATTCACCTAATAGAGGTATATACATACATACACTTGCTTTTATTGATTTAAATATTTGATTTCATTAAATATAATCATTTGGTTCATCAGAAATTAGACCAGACACAACCATGAACATGGAATAGGTTTTGAAAAAGATGAATACTAAGCATTTATTTGTTACCAAAATATGCTAATACGGGTAATATTAAAGGAAATTTTAAAGTTGTGCAATGCAATTTATGGAATCAGAGTTGAAAAAGAATGCATGCATTTTTATATACATTCAAAAATCTGCAGACGTTGCTGGAATATATAATGTTAGTTACTATTATAAAAAAGGAATTGGAGTTAAAAAGGATAAACGTAGAGTTCATTTGTTAACAGATATTTGCTGGTATAGGGGATGCTGATAGAATAATGATGGTTGGACATTGTTATATATTGGGATTAGAGCTGAAATATTAAAACATAAGGCATTCATTTATTATTAAAATCTGCAACATACATTATGCTATTGGAATGTCAATGCAGATTGTTATCGAAATGGAATTAGAACAACCAGAGATCCATATAAAGCCAAATACTGGATCAATGGTAAATTTTAATTTAAATTTGTGTATGCATTGCAGCATTGTGAATAACACTATCAAATCATAGATGAGGTGTAATTGAAATCGAAAAATAACATCAGATCTTTAGACAATTTATTCTTATAACATTATTCATCAAAATTTATCTAATGGAAATGTACTTCTGGGTAGTTTAAAAAATGCATACATTGCAGATTTAGGACTTTTAATAAACATTAATACCAAACTCTGATAGAATTTATGGGATTTTACCTTATATCGCTCCTAAAGTTTTAAACAACAAATCATATATAAAGTGTCTGATATTAATTTGGTGCATATAATTTAGTATTTTACTTCAAAAATCACACAAATAATCGATTATTACTATTTTAAAATTAATTGACAAATTAATCGAACATATATTACTGTTGCTCTATTACATGATTATCAAACAGAGAATTGCTATTGGTTAGCTATATTAAAAAAAAATTTCCAAATTCCACTTTACTGACCCGGCCAGGATATAAAAACCAATTGTATAAATTTGTGTGGCCTTATTCAAATCAACCCATATATTTAAATTGCATGATCTTACTCAAAATATTTTTTCTATTACTCAAACCAATTTTTTTAGAACTCCACCCTTTTATCAGATAAGTTATATCTAATTATATATTTTAAAAACTCTATATGTTTATTAGTTACATATTCAACTATATATATACATTTATTTTGTTGTATGTTAAATAAATATATACCTGAAATACCTTAATTTTGTTATCTACAAATTACAACTAATAGTAATTTTCTTTAACTATTTAAGACAAGAATACCTATATTATATATCAAAAATATCATAAGTTTGATACTATCTAGTTATATATTTGATTATTTATTCTTTAAACCGTCTAGTATACAAATTTGCCTGCTTAATTGCCGATCCAAATAAGATCGGCTCAAATTATTTATACAAAATTGGGGACAAATTACTATATAACAATTAAAAGATATGAAGAAGTCTAAAAAGGTAAGTATTTTTTAATAAGAAACTGGAATACAGTCAGACCTCTCTAAATGCATCCCCTCTAAATGCATAACCTCTTTAAATGCATATTAATTGTTTGGCCCATTGACGGGCTTAATAAATAAGAGCATATTCTTTATTTTGCATATGCATACTATTTTCTTGGCCCATCTATATAAATCCTTCTATAAATGCATATCATGTGACCACAGGCCAATCAAATCAGGACTACATGTTATGATTTTGTATATCATATGACTTGCTTAATTGATAATCCACCTATCAACTGGAGAATGGCGAAATGTGGCGTGCTTCCATCTAAAAGTTTTTTTCTTACTAAGTTAATGATATATGTCCACTAATTGAAAGTTGTAGAGCTCGTCGAAAC
>QKWP01001238.1:3782-27438 GCA_003550325.1 Gigaspora rosea | reverse complement strand
GCTATTAAAAAAACAATTGATTCACATAATAAACATTCATTCTACATACGCATAATTCTTGTAGCTATCAAATCGTATATTTACCTAAGTGTCTATGTTCCTCTTCTTTGATAATTAGTATTCTTGAAGCAGCTTTTTCATAGGATTCAAATGCTTTATTAAATCTTGATCAACACCAAAGGCTAATTGCCCATGTATAATTTAATAATCCAACTTATATTTTTCTTCAACTCGACACCCTTTTAGTATCAGGTGCTTTTTCTATCATTATTCTATCTTTTAGCAAACCCACAATGGTTTTCATTATTCTCTTTACATTTTTTTTCAAATCCGCATCATCCTCGAGTGCTGCCAATTCCGTTTTCATATCATAAACCAATATTACTGATTCATATTGCATCTTTCTCTGTCTCAAAAAACTCGTTTAATCATTACCTAGAAAAAGAAAGTGTGTTAGTTGTGACTACAGACAAGAAAAAGAACAATATGCATCTACTGTATAGCAAAAGTATAAAGAAATTATACTCCCAAAAATATTTCAGAGCCAGAAAGGACGAAGGCATTTGAAAAAAAAGGAGTTAATAGTTAAACGTATTTATAGAAAAGAAAACAAAAAAGCAACACTTTAAAAAAATTCGGTAAAGTATTTAAAAATTTTTCGATCTTTAAATTCATAAGTAAAAAAAGCTCTAACTTATATTTCCGTATTGCATGCTTTACTGCAATGCTCGAATCTAAGATTAAAAGTCTTTTGTGTATGTACGTACCATAGAGTGCTGCATACAAACTCGATTTGTAACCGAGGGATATGGTACGAGAAGAAGGTTAAAATTCAAAGCAAACGATTCTTAGTAACGAGGCTTAGCGAATTCATGGAACGTTCTAGATTAAAGATTTACGTTCAATTTCCATATATGTTACACGAAAATGATGGATCACTGATTACATATGAAAAATGATCTACATTCACCCTACCCTTAAATGCATACCTCAGAGCTGGTCCCAATAATATGCATTTAGAGAGGTCTAACTGTAATTATGACTACATGAAACAATATATAATTAGTATTAAAACTATAATATTCAAAAAAAAGTTTATTTATTTTATATTTAAAACTTTTACTTTGTGCTTACAACAGATTTACAACCTAAAAATATGATTCAAGATTTAGATGCATTCAAATATTATTTTAAATTTTAAGTTTTCTGTCTCTTCGACCATTTGCTAGTAAGTTTTTGCTTTATAACTGATGCAGTTCTGGTAATCCAGTTTTGTACTGTTGAAAGCTTTAGCATTTTCTCAGATTCGAGTTCATCTTTATTTACTTGTTCAAGTAGTTCTTGATACATTTGCTAAGTTTCAATTTTTTTTTCTATTACTGTTCCTGCGACAAACATTGCTTTCAATAATGACTTTGCGCGAGGTGCAATCTTAGCAAATTCATTTCTCGATTTCTGATTTTCTTTCTGCACCCAACCTGATATAAAAAATTTATAGCTAAAAAGAAAATTTATTATTAGATAAAATAGATTATCAGTTATCCAAAGTCTTTAGTTAAATTCATACTTTACAAATGACATCTGCTTACTTAGTGATAGCATGTTCGTTAAGTCTACAAACAGAAAATTTTCTGTATTCTTTTTTTAATAATTTTGGTTTAAAAAAAACCCTATGTTAAATAAATAACGAGACGTTACTATTTAATGCTTATATAATTTTTTTGCATTTTGGTTAATCCTAGAATAGGTGTAGTCCATGATTTACCGTAGGTTTCTGAAAATAAGCTACCTCCAAAAGAAGCTACCCCTAAATTTTTAGAAAAATTTTTAAAGAAATCGTTAACAGTTGCTACATATAAAACTTTTTTTACTATGTAAATTTCAAAAGTTCAATTAAGTAAAGTTGTTCAGCGCAATGAAATTCACTTATAGTAAAAATTTCATAGCATTTGGACAACTTTTATTAGTACATTTTTCAATTTTTTAAAAAATTTATCAATTCGAAAATAAGCTACCCCATGATTTTTGTGTTACTTTTGGCCAAAAAGGGTAGCTTATTTCAAACAAATATGGTAGTTGGCATTGAATGTGCTGACATTGTTGGTTAAGGCTTTATAATCTGATAGTCTTTTAAAATTTTTTCAATTTTTGCTAGAGAAAATACGTTTCATTGACCAAACCCTGGTAATTTATATGTGCAAATAAAACCAGTCTCATCTTCATTATCTGGCTATTTCCACTTATTCCAAGATGTAATACAAGAAATCGTTCCGAATTTTGGTTTATTTTTTACCATTAATATTTATATCTTTAAAATTAGTATTAATAAGTATAGTAGCTTATGCTGAAATTGGCTTATACTAAAAATTTAAGTTATTTTATTATGAAATTATAAAATTTTAGAGAGCTTTTTCAGGGGTGTTTTTTTTAATAGTTTGGTTAGGGTTTAGGGTAAGGGTTATTAATAAAAGAGTATATGTGGATTTTAGTAGGTATTATAGATTTAAATATAGACCCCGGATTTTAGCATAAACCAATTTTCGCATAAGCCACCACAATAAGTAACAGATAGCAATAGTTACTATATTGTTGATTAGACATTATTTCTGTGATGTGCATTCCTGAGATATCCTTTATCGCTTCTTTTATATCTTCACCTACTTTAATTTCATAACTGAGCTTTATATAGCACTTTATTGTATGAGTAATTTACATATAAATAAAAAACATATTGATTATTAGTAAATATTATATAAACAAAATTAAAAATTAAAAAAAATATAGTATTTATATATAGTACCTGAGCGTGATGAGAGTCAATTGTAGTTTTTACCTTTCCTGCTTCTAAAAATAACCACCTTCTTGGTTGGATTTCATACCATTCCTTCCAGTGCAATATAATTATCATTAATTTAGTACAATGATAGTGACCTTTATTATCCGAAATTATTGTTACCCATTTGGGTTTTTTTCAAGAGTTTCTAAAACTGTGTGTAAAAAAGATACAGTAAACCAAATGTCTTGTTTAGTGTCATTTAATCAGTGATCAAAAGCGGAAATATTGAGTATAGTATTATCATCATTTTTCATGTATACTAATACCGAATGCAATGTGAAACCACGTTTTCCATAAAACTCAGCTTTTGTTTCACACGCACTTTGGGATTAACACGCATTTTGTAATCTACTATAAGCAGTGCCCTAACATGATCCAGTTCTTAAAAATTAGCATTAATTTGACTACTAAGATAAGTTTTTCTTGCATAATGAGCCATAAAAAGATTAGGTATTGTTGGTATTTTTTGAGAGATACATGATGATTAGTTAAAAGATTCCTTTTTAAAGCTAAAAAAATAAAAAAAGTGATTCACAATTAGAACAAGTATCAGGATGTGGTGCCAGACAATCACTAAAAGCCAGATATAAACAGTAGCTGATACAAGGAACATGTATGGCAACATTCGATTTATTAATCTTCAGTTGCTTTTTATAATCTCGCTATAAGTATTGTTGTAGAATATATATCTAATCTATTAAATCTTTCTATATACATATTATATAATATAGATTGTATTTGATTATTGTCCAAATATATCAAATTAAAAAAAAACAAATAAATGCAATTATATAATAAAGATTACCTTAATATATGTCTCACAAACATACTTTTCGATAATTAACTTGATCTCATCAAAAACAATGTAACTATATTCATTTCAAGTCAAATACAATCCTTCAAGATTATCTTTATAAAGAAATCGTTCGTCTTCAAGTCATATTATAAATGAAGTATGTCGCATTCCATTAGAGTATATTTTAGAAAACTTTTTCCAGTGATTTTTTTTTGTATTGTGCAAATAAAGAACAAGTAAACTTAAATTTAACTTAGTTTTATAAGAACTTGAATTAATATTTGTTTTATCAGAAAAAAATTCATCAAATTGTATAATCATTTCGAGTATAAATTTGACACGAGATTTTCTGGTTTTTGAAGCGAAGGTGCGCCATATTTGTTAATCTGTTCATATTTTCTAGCTTCTGAAATAGCATGTTTACTCACCTTTAATTGAAATTTAGATTATAGCATTGGTATTAATATTATTATAATTAATGAAAATTAACTATACAAAATAAATTTAACTCATACTCTTAATTTTTGCTCTAATTTAACGTGATCAGCAATAATGAATAATATTCGTCACTTTTCATTACAATTTTTTTTATTATTCTCCAAAGCTCGATTAAAGCATAACCAAAATTAGGCCTCCGCATAGGCCAGAGCTACCTATAGGTACCCTAAGGGTAGTACTACTAGGGCCGGGCTTGGGTATCAAATTATAAGCCCTAGGGCAGGGTAGAGCTAAAAATTGCAGGTCCTTTATTATATTGGTAGAGCTTGGGTACTAGTATTACCCAGCCCATATACCTGTAGGGTAGCCTGTTATACATACACATGACTATCTACTAATTAAAACTTACATTATTGATAATTTTTTTTTTTTAGATATAGGGTCCCAAAAAAGACTGGTCTGAACTGGTCCCATACTAAGACCAATAAGAGGACCGATCCAGGACTGGCCCTTATACAGATACAAAAACCCCTAAGATTTGAACGTTTAGGCAAAACAGCAAAAAAAGTAAATTTTTTTTTGTTCATTTTATATAATAGATACTACATCATATAGCAGATTATGCATTAAATGGGCTTATGAAATTTTGTTTTTTTATATATTTTAGACTAATTCTGACCTATTTATAACAATTTCTAACTCGTGACCCATACAGGCAGTGTTGTCACTTGGATGTTTTTTGGACATTTTGGACATTTTTTCAAATTAAAATTACTTAAAATTTTATTAATATAATCTATTTTAATTTTTTCATTAATGAGTCTAGCACCTAAAAAAATATATAATTATATATTTTTTTAAATTACTTTATTGATTAGTTAAACATGGGACATAGGCTTGGACAATTTTGAACAATCTTGAACATTGGACAAAAAACATAGTATGGACATGTTCAAGTAACAACACTGCATACAGGTTACCTGATCCGGGTCAGAAAAAGTTTATTGATCACATGTTATTAAGTGACCATTTTAGGACCAGGACTGGACCGGGACTGTGATTATATATGTAACCAGTTCTCATAGGGACCAAACCAAGCTGGACTGGACCAATGCATCTCTACAGATTATGCATCAAATGGGTTTAATAATTTTTTTATCTTTTTTTTTTTATTATTATTATTATTAAGCCTATGAGTACCCATGGGTATCTGTGGGTTTTAAGAGCTGGGTAGGATATCAATTTTGGGGCCCTAGGATAAGGGTAAGAGCTTGGAGATTAAGTCTGTTAATAAATAAATAGGACTAGGATATTACTACTACCTAGCTCTACCCAGCCCAAACCAAAATATTTGTGTAGTATAGCACATATATATTGGTATGGTATTTAAAAATCTAGCTGCGTGTAGATATATTAAAGTATCTTGATCTTTGGTTGAATTTGTAGCTTTTGTCCAAAATTGATACTATTATAGTATATAATTAGTAACATATATATATTTTATTAATAAAAAAAAAAACTTTAGATTCATCTTTTGGAAAAGGAGTAAGTAATCTTGTAACATTCTGCTAATCATAGTATAGCTTGCCATACTCCAATTTCATGCTTGCTAAAAGTATACCATTTTGGATATATTAATTTAAGAGATATATATAGTTTGATTATATCACTTTTTTGGTTCATCTACTCTTGAAAAATATGTTACCAATTGATATTTGACTAAGTTGTTTTTTGTCAGATGATATTTATAAAGCGTAGTCATTAATAGTAAATTTTCCAATCCTCTGGTAAGCATGTTGAAGTATGATATTTTTTAATTAATAGTTGTGTATCATTACTTGTAAAACCAAAAAGATCTATTCTGTCAAATTTTTCAATAAACCCAGAGTTTTTCCATACATCAGATGGTGTAGAACTATAAAAGGTTTTTATTTTATTTGCATTTTGGTATAATTCAATTATGCATTCATCCTCAAGAATTTTTGAAACAAAAACTGCATGTTTCTTTTGATAAGGATAAACAAGTGAAGAACAAAAACTGGGACTAGCATTATGCCAATCTACGTTAGAAAAGGTACCAATGCTATAAATAAAAATTTTGTATTTTGAAAAAGAAACTTGGTATAGATAAAAATTAACATCAGCATATAACTGATCTATAATATATTGATTATCTATTCCAAAAACTATAAATCCAGAATATTGTGTTGCAGTACCGAATAATTTTTGATATTCAAAAGAAATAGCTTTTGTTAATGAAGTTTCTGTTACACTTTGTTTACCAGATATATAGTATCAACCGGGTTTTAAACGATCTTCACTATTACCAATTACAACATGAATAATGAACTTACAACCATTAAGATATATATATATTGTTTGATCAACATGAATAGAAAAAACCTTTCATTATTATTGTCTAATTCAGTTGTCTTAAAGTTCTACCAAAATTAAGAATAAGGTCTATAATGAAGATATTCTACTAAAATACCAGGTGAAATTAAAGTAACTCTCATACATCAGCAAATTTATAATAGCATAATCTTATGTAAGATTTTACGAACTGTAATATAAGCAAAATATTACATAATATATTTCGAAATATGGGGTGAATTCAATAGAAATGGGACAAATCTATCTAATAAATTTGTCCTATTTCTATTGACTCCACCCCATATTTCGAAATATCAATATTTCGAAATATTACGAAAGTAATTTCGAAATATTTCGAAATATATTACGAAATATTTCGAACCCTTTCAAAATATGTTACGAAATATTTTGAACTCTTTCAAAATATTTTAGGACTAGGAAACCAAGCTGGATCAGTAGATCTGTAATCTGGATCGTGCATTAGACTGATTTTTTGAAATAGTTCGAAATAGTTCGATGATGTTCAAATTCTGTACTACAAGATCAGATTAAATCTTTTGTTTATATTAAATCTTCTATTTTGTTTTTTTCGCTTTTTTATTTTCGTTCCTTTTTGTGTTTCATTTTTTGTTTTCGTTTGTTTTTTTTCATTTTTTTTTATTTATTTATTTTTTAATTTTTTTATTTTATTTTTATTTCGGCACTTTACAAGAAAAACAAATACTTTTCGAAACCTTGCGCATGCCAACTACGACTTCTGACACATTCAAGAACACACTCCCAGCAATTTCTAAATTCAAAAACGCTTCTTTGGAGAAATGGTCACAAGTTTTCGCAAGTTTTCGCAAGTCTTTGCAAGTTTTTACAAGTTCTTGCAAGGCTTTACTTCATTTATTTTTTCATTTCGTATTTTTTGTTTTTGTTTTTTTTTGGTTTATTTTTAAAATTTTTTTTATTAATTTATTTCATTTCGGCACTTTGCGAGAACAGAACTCTTACTTCCTGATACTTTGCAAAAAAACCAACCCAGACTTTTTCAGCACTTTACGACTTTTTTGGAATTTCAGAATTTGCAAGAACGTGAACTCTTACGAAGATTTGGAACTTCATTTATTTTTTTTTATTAGTCTTTTTGTTTTTTCATTTTTTTTTACTTATTTTTTTATATTTTATGGGTGAATCTACTTGCCGCCGACGGTGACAGTTACCAGAGTATGATTGACCAATTAGATCAGAGGATCATGTATAACGTGAAAAATGCGAAAACTTTGATTTTTTTAAAAAATCACTTCTAACTTAAAATTTTGCCTATGAAACTACTATTTTTTATGCAAAAAAAAAATTCTTTGCAAAATTTTACTATATACTACTCTCTACCCAAACCTTAACTATAGTTCTAACTCTAACCCTAATGATAGTAAGTTCGATACTTTGTTTTTGTTTTGATCATAACAATACATGATCTAATTGGTCGATCATGTTCCGGTGACTGTTACTACCAGCGACAAATACATTTTTTCATATTTTATTTATTCCAGACTTTTTCGACACTTTGCGACATTCCTGGCACTTTCTCTGGCCTTTGCAAGAATATTTAAAAAAGAGAGCGAAACGTCGTTATAGCCAAAAGTAAAGGGTGCCTCCAAAGCTTTGTTAGAATATAGTATATATCTGGATCAAAAAGAGCTTAAAGAGGCGGTTGAAGACTATCTGTGTGCAAATAATAATGAATTTTTTCGAAGTTCTTCAAAAAGGAAGTGGGATATATATTATGAAAAAAATATTAGTCAAAGCAAAGACAATAGAAAACAAAGAAGCGAAGATAATAGCTAAGCAAAAATAAGTATATAGGGCTAGTTTTTTGTATATAGTAATAGAATTAGATGCGACGAAGTGTGAAAGTATTTAAAATAATATGTAATAATGTAAAAATAATACTATAAAGAATGTATAATTAAAATATAATATATAATAAAATATGTAATATTGTTTAAAAATTTTTAAATATAATTAAAATATAATAATAAATAAAAAGTATAAAATTTTATATTAAATTGCGAAACCGTGCGAAATATTACGAAAACCTGCAAAAAAGCGTGATTATGTGAATATGTATATCGTTTAAAAAATTTTGAAAATTTGCGAAAATTTCAAAATATTGCAAAATAATGCGAAAATATCAAAATATTACCTCTTGCGCGCATTATTTTATTGATCTGCATGAGTACGCGACCCCTGTAGGTGTGTAATTTTGCATTTTTTTATTTAAATAATAACCGTAATATTACCGTAATATAGCGTAATATATTGCGTAATCTACCGCATCGATTGTAAGATTTTCGTAATATTATGGGCTATAAGATCTTATGTAAGATTACATATATATAATTTGCTGATTGTCCGGAGCGTAGTGGAGGTCTTACATTTTTGGTAATTGGATGATCATGTTATTAGTACCTACTAGAGGCCATTAGCAAAATTGTCTGTCTGTCTTCAGATCATTGTTTGTCTGTCCTATCACGTGATCAACATCTACTAGAGGCCATTATTAAAATTGTCTGTCTGTCTGCAGATCATTGTCTTTCTGTCTTATCATGTGATACATAAATATAATAAATATGTTTTATTGGCTGTTACACAATCAATTTTATACAAATTTTTTTCTCGTACATAAACAACCTTTTTTCTATATATCTTCATTGGACTGACTATTTTTTTTCTCATACATAAACAACTTTTTTTTTTATATATCTTCGTTGGACTGACTATTTCTTTTATATAAAATACCATAGCTTAAAAATAGGCAATTTATTTATTTATACAATCCTTTTATCTATATACTGTATATTCGTTGGACTACTTACTATTAAATGTTTGCTCTGGACTTACAAAGTTCCTGTTTTCCTAGTAATAAATTTATTGTCCGGAGCGTAGTGGAGGGCTTACATTTTTGGTAATTGGACGATCATGTGATCAGTACCTACTAGAGGCCATTATCAAATTTGTCTGTCTGCAGATCATTGTCTGTCTGTCTGATCATGTGATACATAAATATAATAAATATGTTTGATTGGCTGTTACACAATCAATTTTATACAAATTTTTTTCTCGTACATAAACAACCTTTTTTCTATATATCTTCATTGGACTGACTATTTTTTTTCTCATACATAAACAACTTTTTTTTTTATATATCTTCGTTGGACTGACTATTTCTTTTATATAAAATACCATAGCTTAAAAATAGGCAATTTATATTTATTTATGCAATCCTTTTATCTACATACTGTATATTCGTTGGACTACTTACTATTTTTATTAAATGTTTGTTTCGGACTTACAACAGTTCCTGTTTTCCTAGTGTATCTAAATGGTTGCTTATTGTGAAAGTAAAAACCGATCCTTTGCACTGGTACTGTATATGTCTGGTATTTATGTTAATCTTATCTAAACTAGTATTAATTTTACAATGTTAACATTAATTAGAAGTTAAAATAACAATCACTTTCTGTAAATAGTTAATGTTAAATAAATTATCTACGAGTACCTAATATTATACCTAATTTAGCAAACAATCTAACTTTATTTGTAGTTATAGTAAAAAAGAACTTTGGGTTAATCAATGGCTAACCTGTGATATTGCAGATAAATCACGTGATAAAAGATCAGTGTATCAACTAGTAAAATCACAAGACTCAATTTTATTTATTAATTTGAATTTTATTTGTTTTTTATTTCAAATACAGAAAATGTACAGATGAAAAAAATTAATAAAATATTTATATATGCACAAATCCAGAAATTAGTTTATCCAAAGTAAAGCTTCAGTTACCATTATTTTCTGCTCAATCAATAAAATTAACTCATGCTTCATATAACGAAATGTGTTTGTTTAGAATTCTTCACTCATTCAAACAAAAAATTGAGTTCAAGCAATTTACTGATTAAACATTAGCTAAAAGTAAATTCGTCATAACTGACTTGCTACTTTAAAAATAAATTGATTATTTTATTTGTTCATTCAATTCTCCCAAGAATATGTTACCAAAGATTTAATTGCAAGCAGTCCTAGCAATTTATTCGCAAGAATTAAAGTATCAAATCTTTATAGTGGAAACATTTTGCAAAACGATTTGGATAATGCATATTATAGATTTAAGACTTTCTTTTTAATACCAATTTTGTTAAGATAATAACATCCAACATTATGCATTAACTATCTCTTTCCTTTTTTAGTTGCCAATCACAGATCTACTAATACTTATATCTCTGCTGATTTTTAATAATAAATGAATGCTATATTTCACATTTTTGATTCCAAATCCAGTTATTAATCGAATATTCCACTAGCGCCATCTCTATTAATTTTTGAAAATAAATAAATGTCCATTCTTATTTTTGTTAGCAATTGTGAATATTCCACTAGTGCACTTACCCATGCCAATTTTTTGGTAATAAATGAACCACTTATTCTTGTTCCTTTCTGCATCAATTCTATTAAAATACAGTAAAATTCAACATCAAATATTCTACTAACGTAATTCATCTCTGCATATTTTGATAATAAGTATGCCTTTCATTCCTTTTTTCAACTTTTTTCGACTCCAATTTTATTTTTATTGTTACCTAACTCTAATCTAAGTCTTTATAGAAATATATCACAAATTACGATATGCATATATATAAAACCACTATGAAATAGTGTCAAAAATTATTCCAGCACTACCACTAATAATATAATAAACTACTATAGAAATTTACTATCAAATGACATATAAAAATCTAAAAGGCATTAATGCACAAGCGAGGCTAAATGAAGAACAAAATCAAGGCCTACACTTATCAACTAATAATTCCTGCAAACAATGGCACCTATGAATGATGGTACCTATAGACAAAGGCTACGATAATAGTAACAAAGACCTGGTGCTCCATAGACGAAAGCTATAATGATGGTAAAATCTGGTGCTTCTAAAAAAAATTTTGATTGGTCATTTTGATTGATGTAAATTAGCCAATCATATGTTGTTATTCTATAGTATGACAATATTTATATAGTAGCTTTAATTAGATTTGAGTATATTATATGAATACTATAATAAAATTGCTCCAAATTTGGTTATTATCCAAATATAGTAATTGTGCTAATCTTATCCAGATTAGCAATTAAGTACTAGAGTTGCAGGTGAAACATATCTTCAATGGAGCACCGTGGTGCACCAAGACTGGTGCACCAAAACTGGTGCATCGATAATTATAAAAAACTCAAAACTTCAACGGTGCACCGATAGTGCACCATGGTGCACTGAATGGTCTTGGTGAAACTAACTAGTTTCACCAACAACTCTATTAAGTACTATATAGCACTGACTACAATATTCTTCACTATAATACCCTAATAGAAAAGACCTAGGTACAATTCATGGGATTGCATTTGCAATTATAGAATAATACCCAAAAGGACCCCAGACATCTCTCATATAGGTCATAACTGGATTTTGGCCAATTTTGACCTAATTTGCTGAAAATGACAAAATCTATTTATTTAAATAACTTTTGATCCAGTAATCAGAATTGAATGAACTTTTTTTTGTTAGATGCGCCTTATTGAGAGCTTCATTTTAAAAAAAAGTTCATTCAAATTGGACCACTGGATGCCAAAATAATTGCCAAAAACTGTTTTTTTTTGTTTCTCAAATTTTGGGGGTTTTTGCTAAATTGCGTAATGTATGACCTCTGTACTACATGTCCGGGGTCCTTACCCAGATATATAAATTTCATTTATTACAATACCTCTGTAAAAAAGACCTGAGTATAATTTTTTATACAATATTAATTTATTAAGAATTAAAATTTATTTACTATAATTATTTAACTATAACAGTGCAATTTATTTATATAACTAAAAAAATTTTAGTTATCATAATAAATAAAAATAAAACATAATAATAAACTTAATTAGCAAAGCATGAGCAAAGCTTAAAGGCTTTGCAATTTGAACTTGTATACTTTATTAAATTGCATTCAAATTACTAGTAATTATATATACATTAAAGTCATAGCCAAAATTTAACAATTTTTTTTGCATATAAAACTAGATTTAAAAAAAAATTTTAATAAATTAATATAATGCATACCAGTATTAATATAATTAATTACTACTATAGAGGTAGATCTGCGAATTGGGAATACGAACAAAATGACGAATCACCTGGTAGAAAGTACAATGTACGAAATAAAGCTCTCTGGCCTAACCAACGATAGAACACCAACCGCTCTACAAGAAGTTGGAAGTAGTACAGAAATGTATTACGAAATCAAGTTGTAAGTAGCTGTGTCACATAGGAGGAGTGGGAGCTAGCTTGCTGAGGATAGGGGTGGTTCTCACTCGGGCCAGTTACGCAACATAGCCAGTGCTCACCTACCTTTAGGGAAAGTATCTGCTAACCAATCCAGATAGCATATCTGCAGTAATATACGATAGATTACTGAGAGTAGTGGGCAAAGCTTAGCTTGTGCCCCCACCAGCGCATGGGTAATCTCAGGGCACCAAGTAACCATGAAGTTACGATCGTCTGGGCAAGGCCCTTGCATCTACTTGGAAGTATAGGATTGGCAATATGAGAGAAGCGGGAAATATAGTAAATAGTGGAATAACAAAATAGGGATTAGTCCAAAAATCCAGGTTATACAGAAAATGGGGTATGGAAAGCTCTGGTAGGTTTAGGTCACAGATAGTCAAGAATGTCTGAGTCTCTTGTACTTAATATAGTATAACATTGTATCACATAATATATACAAACATATACTTAATAATAAAGTCTTCGAGGCACAACCTCACTTTAAAAAAAATATATATATATAATTAATATAATTAAATTTATTATTTACAGTACTTAAACCTATTTATTGATATAGTTAGTTTCTTCTATATTGTAATAACCATTATTACAACTATAAAAGTAACTTGGCTAACGTGAGATTGAATTAGCTTAAAGTTGTAAGCATAGGTTATATGAAATAAATGTTTATTAAAGGAATTGGAATAAATAATAACAATTATTAAGAAATGTATTTATTTAGTTAGTTATATAGTCAGAGCAAAGAATTTCTTTATTTTTTTATTATTTTTAATATTGTATCTTAATTTTTTGTGTTTAGCTATTGTATTTATATATTTTAAAATGATTATAATCTGAAACCAAGATCTGCAGTCTTGAACCAAAATCTATGGTCCTAGACCAAAATCTATAGTCTCAAACTATAATCTGTGGTCCTAACCCATGCATAGCCACTTTATACAATAAAATTTTTATAACACCATTCTTATCATTGCTAATATAAAAACTACTATTTTTACTAGTAAAATTATTATTGTCATTACTATAGTATTATTATATTTATTATCATTAATATGATTATCTTTACTTTCACTACTATGCCCATATTCATTTTCATTAATTTGATACTCATTATTGCTAATTAAATTGATTTTTTCTACTAAATTTAAATTAAGTTACCAGAGTTATTTAATATATAAACTTATTAATTTAATTTTAAATTTTATCTGTATTAGTATTTAAATGTTCACTTGTACTAACATTCAAACTTTTATTCAAATTATCGCTAGAACCTTTTTCCATATTATTGTGAGAACTTTCTGCCATATTAGTACTAGACTTTCACTAATTTCGTTTTGAATATATATAATTACACGAATTTGTTTGTAGTCCAAGTTAATTATAATCAAAAATTAGATGGTTTTCTTTTTCTTTCATGAATTAGAAATATCATAGTACTTAAAAGATTTATGAATAAGAACAGGATCTATATTGTTCCATGCATCTAATATCTATTAAGCAACTAAATTGTATACAAAACATTAAATATGGACTTTTTTGATAAAAGTATAAATTTTACTGGCTATCCAATTATTATAGTAATTTCGCACCTATATTAAATAAATAAATTTAGGGACTGCCTATTTCCACCATGATATTTTGCTATTTCTACCATAGTTATACGAAAAGTTTCTATTTTTAGATTTTAATATAATATTGTATGTTATAATTTTAATTATCTTTAATTGGCCCAACTTGATTTAAATTACCAAAACAAGACTTGTGTAATGTTATATGACATTAGTAGCATATAACCAAAAATTATTTTTGCAAAAACAATGCACTGGGCCTTTGTGTAATATACATGTATATTGTGTAACTAGTATATGTACTGTGATTGGATGTTGCTTTGAACCTAGATTTAGGGTTAGGGTGGGCCGGAATTATGTCTAACCTGCCGGGGCATTATCATGATAGTGCCTACTAGCATTAAACTTAATACCGGGTGACCCAACTAAAATAAGACTTGTATAACATTATATAGCATTAGTAGTATGTAACTAAAAATTATTTTTGCAAAAACAATACACCGGGCCTTTGTGTAATATAAATGCATATATTATTTTGAATTCTAAAAATAGAAAATCTTGTGTAACTATAGTGGAAATAGCAAATACTATGGTGGAAATAGTAATCCCCTAAATTTATTAGCAATATATTTATTTATATAATAATTTGTATATATTTCTTACACTTGCTTTAGAGGCATCCATGAATAACATTATACAAGATAGTTAGATAAAATATAACAATTCTCCTGATAAGTAGAAGTGTCAAAAAAATATAATGTAATTTTTTTAAAAAAAATTGTCTAAAATCTGGTCTAGTGGTTTAAATTTAATGATTTTGTACCATTTGATTCATTTTGGCAAGAGGAGTCAAATAGTAGATATTGGAATCATTTAACTTTTAAAAATTGCTTCTATAGTTCCAAGCAGAATTATATTGGTCATAGGCCAGAATTATTTTAATGCTGGCCAAATTAAACGATTAAATAGTTAAACGATTAAATGATTAAACGATTAAAGAAAAACTTTAGGCAATTCTAATCTATATCAAATAGTACCAATTTTTTTTTATTTGAATCACTAAATCAGAAGTTATTGGCCAAATACTATTGGTCATATTTTTTCTTATAAAATTACTATATAACCAATAGTTTTTTGTAAATATTTTGTGATCTAGTAAGAGTGCTAACATTTATTAGATAATATTTTAAGGTGTGGGGGGTCAAGAAAAATCTTAACTTAGTTGAATTTGATTGGCTAAAATTCTATTTATAGACCTTACCTGGGGGTGGGGTAAGCTCCTATAGTAAATGGATATTAGATAATAAATGTCAGTGCCCTAATCCAAATGATATGATTTTGGTATTATTGGATTCATCTCACTAAAATGAATCAAATGGTACCTAAGTAATCTAAATCAGATTACTATGTCACAAAATATTCAAGTTTTTGTAAAAATTTATATATAAACTTAGGGGTGTGCCATTTATCACGTGATATTTTTTACTTAGTAGCTACCCCTATCCATATATGGTGTGATCACTTTATCTAATTCTAATTAACTAATATAATATATAGATGTGATTACTACCTCTAATCATGTATCCATAGTAAAAATCACATGATAAATAGCATGCTCCTTATGGATTTTGAAAATTTTTTTATATAGTTTAGGGAGGAGGATCAAGTGTAAAGATGCTAGTAAAATTAAACAATTTCACTAGATGAAATGGTGAAATAATTTCACCAGAATTACACTAAAATAAAATTTTGGTGAAATAGTGAAATTGGTAAAATTGGTAAAATAGTAAAATTGGTAAAATTGGTGAATTGGTAAATTGGTGAACAGTGAATTGGTGAAAACAGCAAATTGGTGAATTAGTGAAATAATGAATTAGTAAATTTTAAAATGGTGAATTAATAAATTGATTGTCTTCTAAAAAAAGCATCTTTCCTTTTATTTATTTCAATGAGATCGATGAATTTGGTTGGTTAGAATAAAATTAAGATAAAGTTACTTTTGTTATTTTGCAAAATTTATTTTTATATTGTGCATTTTGTATCTAAATTTGAACTTAAACAGTTAATTAGAGTTTCGTCTAATAATGAGAGAGTCACTATAATAATATTATATATAGATTTGGGACAATATCTATATAATTTTATTAGTAGTTAGAATCTGATTTTAACTATGAAATACCAAAGTTTTTACTAAGTAAACATCTTTTAAGCTTCTAATAAAAGTTGTAGAAACAGTTTTTCTGATTCTAATAGTAATAAAATTGCTAAAATTAGTTTGATATTTCTTGGAATACAAGTATTTATCTCTTTGTGATTATATAAAATCTTATAAAATTTCTTTAAAAAAATTTTATAAGATTTTATATAATCACAAAGAGATAAATACTTGTATTCCAAGAAACATCAAACTAATTTTGGCGATTTTATTACTATTAGAATTAGAAAAACTGTTTCTACAACTTTTATTAGAAGCTCAAAAGATGTTTACTTAGTAAAAACTTTGGTATTTCATGGTTAAAATCAGATTCTAACTACTAATAAAATTATATAGATATTGCCCCAAATCCTTATAATTAATTTTCTTATAGTTAGGTGAAACTCTAATTAATAGTTTTGATCTTTAAGAGTACTTGTAAAAACATAAAATGTAAAAATTTGAACAAAAATCTAACTTTTGAAGAGCAAATATAGTATGAATTCCTGACTAAAATAATTCTGAACTTTGGAAATTTACCATTTTTTCACCATTTTGCCTTTTTACAATTCCACCATTTCATCATTTCACCAATTTACCAATTCATTGTTATTATTTTACCAATTCACCAATTCACTAATTCAACAATTCACCAATTTACCAATTGCACCAATTACACCAATTTACTAGTTATACCAGTTATACTATTGCTGATTAGGGCAGTGTCATTAATCACCTGATTATTTTTTATCAGAGACCTACCCCCCTCCCTCTTTCTCAATATATGAATAGTCAGGTTCTTATATATAATTTCAACTTTTTTTACCCCCCCTAAAAAATCACTTGATTTTTGTTACTCCCCTTAGTGATTGGTGAAATAATAAAATCATTTTATCACTTTGATTTAATTTCACCAGCATCTATAGCCAAGCACTACTATATAGGAGTATATAACATTATTTATAGATGTTCCTTAAATGATTGTTAATAGCAACATCCAATGGTTGAACTTTTGAGATTAAATCTAACAAAATTATAGCTAAATTTATATTTTTTTTAGAGATTTGACTATAACAATATCTGTAATATAACCAGCAAATAAATCTAAAACTAAAAGTGAATGCAGATCTATAGCTTTTGATTGCAAATTCTATATATTTTTAATATACTATAACATCTTATCTTCATTTATCTATCCTTTAGAATTTGTATATACAAAAACTCTAGCAGAAAATATTTAATGTAGAACATTTGCTAATTTAAAGATAATAACTAGAGGCAGTTTAGTTCCATTGGCTAAACAAGTAAAACAATAGTAAAATATGATTTTTATATTCATAGGTCTGAATTGAAACTGTATTTGCACTACAATAATCAATTGTAGTATTATTTAGAAAATTGAATAGTAGTGAAGTTTTATCCATATTACCTATTAAGAAAAAAAATAATTATCTTTGAATTTAATAATATAGTACAAAGCTTAAAAACTCTTATTGTTGCAATTGCAAATTTTTAGGAAGTTTTTGTGCTACAGAAGTTTGATGCTGATTACTTAATTTGTAATAAGTATAAAGCCATCAACCTACTTATTGCTAAATTTACTTTCTGTAATATCAGGATAATAAGTAATATAGAGTAATTTAAATTTGGTAGCTATTGTTCGAATACTCTAACTTGGGTGCTTTTCAAAGTATGTAACAATAGTAAGTTTTTCATGTGCATTTCATTGTCATCTACTTTTATTTATTAATTTTGTATTTACAATTCTTATTTTCATAAATACGTACCATTGTAACTTTAACATTGATTTTTTTTTAAACCAAGATTTTTTTTGCCTATGATGTATTTATGATGTAATTTATAACATAGCTATAGTTGCACACTAGTATGGTTTAAAATTCTAATAGCAAAAGATGCCGTCAGAAATCAAATTATGATAGCAGAATATAGCTATGCTATATTACATTATGGTACCATCCTGTATAATTTTATTATAACCATGTAAAGAACCCGCTATAGTATCTTTATTACAAAATACCCAGGACCCTGAAATATATATAGATAGGTCAGGTTAATTATAAAATTACTAAATATAGAAAGATCTGCAAAAAAACTTTAAAATAAGCAAAAAATTACTATAAATAAAAAAGATCTATATAAAATACACAAAATAAGCAAACTAATACCTAACCAATCTATGTATATTTCGGGATCCTAAATACCTCCATACTTGTATATTCCCTCTGTAAATAGTACCTGGGTGGGTATTATTTAATAAATTTAATGGTTGGTTGAAAAATACCCAGGGCACTATAGTCAGTACCATATAGTATAGCCAAAGTAAAGAAAAGTATAAAAATAAAAATTTGGTAAATGTATTTATTTATTATAATTATATTTGTTATAATAATCACATTACTTACACCTGATTATCAATTTTTATTGATATAACAACAATATTACTTACATTATTATAGTGTCACTAAAACCCTGTTATACTTGTTTATTATAAAATATAATTCTAAATCCTAATACTAACCATAAAAAAAAATGCTAAAAAATGTACTCCCAAAATTTTTTTTTTTTTTGGTATTAAGGTGAGGTCTTGCTTATATCTTTATTAGTAATTTAGAAAAGCTACTACATGGAGTATACTTTTTTGTATAAATACAAAATTTAAATTACATGCAAGAATTGAAGCTCAGACTAATTTATCTGCGATCTAAACCTACTAGAGTGGTCAAGACTCACCTAGTTTGATAAAGTTAAAATAAAATTTATAGGAGAACTATATTTAACCCAATGGACAGCCTAAAAACTAATCTTTTTAAGAGCTATACCAATAGGTGGACATGAATTTGGGTTAATATGAAGTTGATCAGGTTGGCCACAAGAACAACTATATGTAAATGTTCTGCGTAAGGATAGTTGCTTTTTGATTTGTGATATATTAGGAGTAGTAGAAGAAGGATAAGTAATATTATTAGTTTTTCGCCATGAAGCAAATTGAGAACAATAAGGCTTCCACAATTGTTCATAGGATAATTCAGAAACTTGAAGAAGAATTTTTATAATGATTTGTGAAGCTAATTTAGGAGATAAGTAAAAGGGTCTAAGATCTTGAATAATATGGGAAGTAATTAAGCCTTTAAGTGTAGTTTGAATATAATAAGGAGAAAGTTGAGCTGGTGATAAGTAAAAGGCTGGGTGATTATAAATAGTTTGAATAAGTTGAGATATAGTATTTGAAGGAAGGTCTAAATCTGTGGAATTAATAGTATTAGTAATAGCAGTAAAAATAATCTGGTTAATATTGTTTGTACCAGAACAAAAAAGCCAGTAATTAGAGGAGTCAGGAGTATTGCATATAAAGCAGTTGGTATTTGGAAATAGGTTAGGGTAAATTGAGTGAAAGTGAGAGTATGAAGGTAGTTTATTTAAAAATAATTTAATTTTGAAAGCTTTAAAGTTGCTAAGTTTGAAGTTGGTAATATTATTTGAAACTTTTTGATTATTATTGAAATATAACCAAGTGAAGTTCCAATCAAAATAGTGAGTAAAGTGTGACCATTCATTTGTACGTTGCTGAGAGGACCATAAAGCTATGATATGAGCTTTGCAAATATTTTTAATAAATCTTCGTATAGGTTGTAAAACTTGAATATTTTCCCAATCTAGAGTATGAAAAGGGATATAGAAGTTGGTATAGTTAAAGTTAAGAAAAAAAGCAGAGATATGTTGATTGGCAAGTTAATCAGCACGATTATTAAAAGGATTATCAGAATGGGCCTGAACTTTGTATAATATGAGTTGAATATTAAAAGATTTAATAACATTAAGGAGTGTATACCATATAGGCCATGCAGTAAATTTGAATTTTTTAGAAGAGTTTGGATTAAGGTATGTAAGTTTGGTGTATTTGGATATAACTGATTGTGAATCAGTAAAATTTGAATAATAGAGTTTCGTGGTACAGTAGCAATAGCAGATAGAATTGAAATTAATTCAGTATGATATAAAGAGGGCCAGTATTTAAGTTGGGCTGAAAACTCATTTACAATTTGATTGTTATGAAGTTGTAACAGGACCCCGAACAATACATATAGAGGTTACATTAGCTTTAATATAAACTTTTTAAAATTTTTATCCACTTTTTATTAGAGCTAATTAACCATATTTTACATATAAGCTTTAATATTTAATAAATTTTAACCAAATATTAAATATAACAATACTTTTTTTTAAAAAATTTTTTCAAAAAAAATTTTTTTCTCAAAAAAAATTTTTTTTAAAAAAAAATTTTTCTTAAAAAAAAATTTTTTAAGAAAAAAATTTTTCTTAAAAAAAAATTTTTCTTAAAAAAAATTTTTCTCAAAAAAAAAGTTCTCAAAAAAAAATTTTTCTCAAAAAAAAATTTATCTCAAAAAAAAAGTTTTTCCAAAAAAAAATTTTTCTTAAAAAAAGATTTTTCAAAAAAAATTTTTCTTAAAAAAAAAATTTTTCTTAAAAAAAAATTTTTTTCAAAAAAAGGTTTTTTTAAAAAATTTTTTCTTTATCCAAATTTTAAATACAACCTATTTAAAACTTATTAATTTTATCCACTTTTAATAATATAACATTAAAAGCTTTTATTCACTTTTAAATTTAACTTTTTGACCAATATCCACTTTTCAAATGTAACATTTTTGTAAAAAAGTAACTTTTTTAGCCAAAATTTCAATGTAACCTCTATATATATTGTTTGGGGTCCTGTTGTACCCAACCAATACCCATAGAACATTGGTTAGTACAGATATTTTTAACAGAGCCATCTGTATAGAAGATAAAAAATGTATGATTATAATTGTTTTTAGCAAATGATTGTAATAATTGGGAAGTTTGGTTAAATAGAAAAAGATCAGAAACTAAGTGGTCAGAGATATTTAAAGTTGGAGATATAGAGATAGTAAGAGGATATTTAATAGCAGTAGAAAGAATAAGATCTATATAATTTGCATTAAGGTTAAACTACTTGTTTGGTAAAATTCTACCATAAAAAAGTGTAGATAGTGTAGCAGATATTTCAATTGTACATGCAGAGGAAATACAGTTAGTATTAAAATTGCAGCCTGGGCAAGGCATACAAGAAATAGGAGAAAGTGGGTATAATTGGGATTGTGAAGTATTAATATTGTTCCAGTGAGTAATTGATATAGTATTTGAATACTTAAAATATCTACGAGCTTTACCAATAATTATATTCTAGTTAAGGTAAGTAAGAAACCATGATTGGGGTTTTAGAGGAATACGACAAGTATAATAGGCAAAAGCATTAATACCTTGAGTCGGTAATTGCTTAAAATTGACGGTGAATATTATTTTCAATAATAGTTTCCTCTAGAAAAGTAAACCAAAGTGGTTGTTTACCAGTAGGTAAATAGTGCACTCTGGGTGAAAGATGTTTTCATGAAAGAAGAGTTTGATTATCTGCAGAACAAAGTTGTTCTAAGTAAAGAATTTGTTTATGACGAAGTTTTTGTTTGAATGTTCTGTATTTAGAGTGGTGCTGCAAAATTTGTTCAAGTAGAAGGCTTCCACTATTAATAACTTTGGGCCAAATAATATTTGGATTTGCTATAATATTGATTTCTAGTTTTTTGAGCAAACGAATGATCTTAAAAGTAGTATTTAATCTATTAGGTCCATCAATATTAGGAGAGTGGTATTGTAGTATATTAATTGTTGACTATAAGTTGTTTTGGAGTTGCTGTAATCTAATACGAGTAGAGATACCTAATAAATTAGGATCATTAATTCGTATTAAGAAGTTAGTTGAAATTGTATATCCCATATATTGTGTATATTGTATAAATGTAGATTAAGCATAGTGATATTAGGAGTAGATTTTGATAAATGTGATTTGTGTTTGGCAACAGTTAAATATTGTGATAGAATTTTAGTACAAGTAGAGAATGGAAGAACTATATTATGTAATCGATATTCTAAAGTAGGAATTATAACAGTATTGATAATATAAGTAATTTGTTTGTCTGTAATTTGTTTAGTATTAGCAGTTTGTATGAGATATGATGCTTCAGCTTGGATAAGTTTAATTTGTTTTGTATTTTTGTTATCAAGAGTAAACTAGCATCCAAGAAATTTGAAGGGTTGGTTAAAGGAAGAGGTAGTAAATGATTAAAATATGATATGGAGGTTATACTTTTTTGATTAAAACAGAAAATAGATTTAGTAGGATTAATTTGTATATCTGCCATTTGGTAAATAGAAGTAGCAGCAGAGATAATTGATTGAAGTTCTGTTAAAGATGAAGCAATCCATAAAGTGTCATCCATATAAGCTAAAACAGACACAGAGCATTTAAGGTGATGTGTTTGTGATAAAGTAAGATTGGTTTTCCAGGAAGTTTGTAGAGTATAACCAGTGAACTGAGTAGCAATATGGCTAATAAGTGAGTCATAGTAAAAATTCTCCAAAAAAAGGGTGTTATAGTTTCTCTTTGATCAATACCATTTTTAACTGAGTAAAAATTAGTAAGACCCAGATTTTTAGAAAAAATATTAATAAGTGGTGATGGCATACAAATACGAGATAGTGATTTAGTAAATAGATCGAATTGAACAGAGTCATAGGCTTTGCTCATATCTTGGGATATAAGCCAAAGTGGCTTGTGGTTGCAATTAGAATCTTCTATAATATTATTAAAAATATGTATGGGTATAGAGGTACTATTACTAGGTAATGCAATATAATTGTAAGGTGAAAGAATATTATATTGTGTAAATATTTTCATCAGCAAATTTAATAGGGCGAAATATAGCACAATAATTTACGAAGTGTAATAACAACGCAATATTACGTAATAACTTTCGCAATATAGCTAAATATAAAATTACTAAATATTATTTAAGATTATTATGCAATATTATGCAAGAAATTACGCAATATAACGTAGAATAATTCAAAATAATTCGAAATCGATTGAGATAAATTACTATGAACAAAGAGTGCAAAATAATTCGAAATAATTCGAATTATAATAAAATGGATTAATTTAATTAAAAATATTTAAAAATAAAGAGCTAATATTTT
>QKWP01001237.1:128195-154153 GCA_003550325.1 Gigaspora rosea | reverse complement strand
TGACCGATATTAGCTGGTCAGAGCGGTTTGACCGACTAGTCAAGATTATGACTGATGCCAAATTCTTAATATTCTGGCTAAGAAATGAATAATTATTGCTTAAAATTCATATCGGTGTATCTGTATCATCTAATAAATAGAGAAATCAATCTGCCTCTCAAAAATTTTTCAGATCATGTGACTTTGCATGATTAATGATATGTTTCATTTTTAATAAAATTTTTTATTGATATAAGTGAACAATAATGATAAATATAACAATACTGAGTATATGAATTAATGTATATCGCATGATCTGAATATTTTTTAGGCATTGTTTAAACCCAGCTGAGAAATATCTTGTTCATAATTCCGGCCAAATTTGCAGATCATTTGGCCAGAATTATAACAAAACAATTTTAATTCTGGTCAAATGATCGCAATTTTGACAGAATTGTATGCGATGGGTTTCTTTGGGTAACAAATATTATAGGTCCTTTTTAGCAGTGGTACAGATGACCAGAATTGTATAATATGGAGAAATTACAGCACGGTACTAGCATTGTATCAATTAATATTTTTGCAAATCAGCCCGAATTTCTAAAATCTGCACCATATTGATCCTGTCATATATATCAGTGTTAGGGTTAGCGTTAGAATTATAGCTGATCAGAATGGTACTAGTGATGCCTGATGAAATGACAAAATCTGACGAAATCATAAGTTTCGTCATTGACAAACTTGACAAAACTTATAGTTTTGTCATTTCGTCAAGGCAAAATTAGTTTCGCCAGGCATCTATATATGGTACAGGTTTTAAAGATCAGCCTGTATACAATCTGATCATTTACCATACTGATCTGCTGTAACTTCTTAATGTTTGATTTACTATAAAAATTTGGTCTCGACACACAATATTGTATGTAGTTAAAGTTGATTTGGTACTGTCGTGATTAAACAATTGTTAATGAATTTGAATTGTGATAGCATTCTTGATCATAACTTGCTCAACGCTATATTAGTTTTAATATTTTGATCGTGAGTTGTATAATCAATCAAAAGCATTAAATATTATGTAATTTTCTTAATATTTGCTTATATATCACTTTTTTTATTGATATGTTTTTCTTTTTATCTATTGTGTGCAATTATTCTTGTTTTTGTTCTTGCACTTGCCTTGCACTTACATTTATTCTTGCACTTGTTCTTGAACTTGAACCATTATACAAAATGTTTTCAAATTTGTGAACATTTAATTGACTTTTTAGCTATTTTTCACCCAAAATGATTTATAAATAGTAGGTAATCAAACAACAGAAGCAATTTTGGTTAATTCACATTTCCTAATTTTAAGGGAGTTATTTAAGGGCATTAATTATAAGCAATTAGGCGAATTTTATGTTTGGACTGCAATATACAAATTTAGTTAAAAGCTATATTTACCAATCATAATAAATAAGATATGTATAAATAGAAATAAGATTTGGATTAATTGAGTACCGCTAAAAAATACTAACATAATGACATATTAAAATGATTGTCATCAGCATTCATTTAGTGCCGATTGTATGAGATCTTTGATCTTTCATATACAATCATGCGTATGATTTGGATGATTACAGGATAGACATTCAGAATCCCAAATAGATATTCTCACATATTACATTTTTCTTTTTACTCATGGTATTTTCATAGTATTTTTTTGTATTCCTTTTTATTTCATAATAGATTATAGTAGATAGTCTGTAGAATAGAGTAGATTATAATTTACAATTCATGCGCATGATCTGGATGATCACAGGATCACAATCATGCACACGATCTTGATGATCACAGGATTAGATATTCGGAATCCCAAATAGATATTCTCTCATATTACATTTTTCTTTTACTCATAGTATTTTCATAGTATTTCTTTGTATTTCTTTTTATTTCATAGTAGATTATAGTAGATAGTCTGTAGAATAGAGTAAATTAGTCATTAGTAGTGAAGATTATAATTTACAATTCATGTGCATGATCTTGGATGATCACAGGATAGACATTCAGAATTCCAAATAGATATTCTCCCATATTACTTTTTTTTTTTTTCATAGTATTTTCATAGTATTTTTTTGTATTTCATTTTATTTCATAGTAGATTATCTGTAGAATAGAGTAAATTAGTTCTTAGTAGTGTAGATTATAATTTACAATTCATATATATAAACCCACTCTTTTTGCCTTTGTAGCAAAATGGATTTGGCTTTCTCTTTAATACATTTAATTAGAATTGAATTCTCTCTTGTATTCCTTATTTTCCCACTAAATAATAAAGTCTTTGTACATTTCCTCATACATTTTATAAACTATACTTTATTTTCTTAAAGGAATTGTATCCCTTTATTGTTATTGTTAATTAATTGTAGTAAAGTAACTACCCTCTTATATCCTTATATATAAGTGTATTGCTGCCTCCTTCACTAAAGCATTGTTAAATTCTTTACACTAAGTTATACACTGACACTATTATTAACTTAAATTTATTACATTTACAATAATTTATTCAAAAGTTATAACAATACAAATTTTTAACTTATATAATTTGTTATTATAAAATGTCTATAAGCTCTGATGATTTAGATAATATTCCTGAAAAATGTAGTGATGAAGAAGATTTGCAGATACAACTTAATAATGAAATTTACATTAGTGATTTAGATGATGACAATATTGAAATTGAACAAAATGAAGATCAAATTATACAAGGATTACAAGATATAAGTTTTGAAGAAGCAGTTGCAATAAATGAAGATGATTTGGATAAAAATTTAGAATTAACTCAAAAAATTCAATTTTATGGTAGAATAAAATCAGATGTTTGGAAATATGTAGATGAAGAAACTCGTAAATGTTCTCAATGTCCTATGCAATTTAAACCAACAACAGCAACTACTTCTATCCATACTCATTTGCAACAAAAGCATAATTTATTATTACAAAAAGAAAAATTAGATCTAATAATTAAAAAATATTCAGCAGAAATTCAAGCAAAAAAATCTCAAGCAATTTTTGAATGGATTATTTTAGCTCTTAAACCATTTAAAGTAATAGAAGAAAAAGCTTTTAGAAATATGATTCAAAGATTAGATCCATTTTATAAAATTCCTGGTCGTAGAACTATTCAAAGATTAGCTATTAATCAATTTAATAATCAAAGAAATTTGATAAAAAATTATTTTAGCAAAATCTCAAGTAAAGTTGCACTTACAGCTGATTTTTGGACATCTTTAAAAAATGGAAACTTTTTTAGCTATTACTATTCATTTTATTGATGAAAATTGGAATTTACAGCATTTTATATTGGATATATTTCAATTTAAAGGCTCTCATACTGGAGAAAGTATTGCAAATAAAGTATATTCATTGCTTGAAGAATTTAAAATTGAGACTAAAGTTATTGCACTAACAACTGATAATGGTTCTAATATGATTTCTGCTGCAAATTTTTTACAAGATAAATTAATCTTAAATGATTTTTGTCATTATAGGTGTATAGCCCATATACTTAATTTAATAGTTCAAGCTGGTTTAGATCTTATAGAAGTTCCGATTAAAAAATTAAGAAAATTAATTAAAATTATTCGTAAATCACCCAAAATTTTTGAAGATTTAAAAAATATTATAATTTTAAATGGCAAATCCTTTTTAGCTACAATATTAGATTGTAAAACAAGATGGAATTCAACTTATCAAATGATTAAAAGAGCATGTTTATTATATGAATCTATAGAAATGTTATTAGTTAAATATCCAAATTTAAAAACTTATATGCCAAACAAAGAAGAATGGAAAATTTATAAAAATTTAATTGATCTATTAGAACTATTTAATGATGCTACTATTGAGCTTTCATCACAAACTTATCCAACAATTGCACATGCACAAATAATTTTATTAGCTATTAGAAAAGATTTAGAATCTGAGAAGGATGAAAATTTTTTATTGCACTATGTTGTTGATGCTATGATAAGTAAATATATTGAATATTTTCATTTAATAACAGAATCATTACATATTTCTACTTTTTTAGATCCTAGATATAACAAATGTTGCTTTCTAACTTGGATATTGAAGAAATTTTAACACCAATTAGAGAAAAAATTGATCAACAATCACCTTTACCAGCAACTAAATCTAAAAAAATATCAAGTTTTTATCAAAAGTTAAAATATACATCACCATCAACACATGCAATAGATGATGAAGTTAAAAAATATTGGTTATATGCAGAAGCAGATGAAACTATAAAACTTTTAGATTGGTGGAATGCTCATACAGCAGAATATCCAATACTTTCAAAACTTGCTCATGATTATTTATGTATTCAAGCTAGTTCAGTTCCTTGTGAACAACTTTTTTCAATTGCAGGTCAAGTAATTAGCAAATCAAGAAATAGATTAAATAGTGAATCTGCAAGAGCATGTTTATATTTGCATAGCTGGTTACCAAAAAATATAAAGTAATTTGTTATATATAACATTATTATATATTTATTTTATATATATATTTACTATATTTTATTTTTATATTTATTTATTTTATATTTATTTATTTTTATATATATTTATTTTATATTTATTTAATTTATATTTATTTAATTTATATATACATTTCTTTTTATTTATTATATATTTAGATTTAAATAGGTTTTTCCCAATGGGTTGTTTCCTTGGCAATTTGCCTAAATTTTACTATTAATTTATATTTATACTATTATTTATTTATTTTTTAAATATTTTAAATAAATATTCTATTTTATATTATAAAATAACATCTATTCATATCCATGGATTTTTGGAATTTACTATTAAAAATTCCAAAAATCTTTAACAGCGAATAACTTTTGTTACACCTGTCCGTTTTTGATGAAACAACTATCAAAATGTTCACATTGATGAGATGAATCTAATGAATCAAAATCACTAAAATCCAATCACTGGATCAAGAGATCGTTAATGATTTGTGTCACTTCGGGTATTTAAGAATTGGTTTTTTGCAATTCTTAAATACCCGAAGTGACACAAATCGTTAACTATATCTGGATCCAGTGATTGGATTTTAACGATTTTGGGTTCATTAGAATCGTCTCATCAATGTGAACATTTTATAGTTGTTTCATAAAAAACGGACAGGTGGAACAAAAGTTATTCACTATCAAAGATTTTTGGAATTTTAATAATAAATTCCAAAAATCCGCGCATATGTTGTATAAAATATTATTTATAAGACTAATCTTGCATAACTATTTATATAATTTAAGGCTCACTATATTAAAAAGTTTAAATATTAATTAAAGTTATATTACTTATTATTAGTATATCACAACAGAATACATAATATAGATATTTATTTAAGTATTTGTAACTTAGTTTTTATATAATTTTCTATTGGCATTCACAAGAATACTATCAAATATTTGTTACCATTTACTGTGACTTTTTATACTACAAACCAAAAATTATGATGCATATTTGACAGATATGTTAAAATAAGTTAAATGATTTGACCATGATTAACTATTTACTTAAAACTTTTAATAAATATATATATATATACCATAAACTAATCAACTTTAAAAAATAGAAGATGGCTTTGATGCAATAATTATATTAGTTTTAATAGATTCAGGAATCATTTGGATAGGTGCATCACGTGGTTGATAATAATAATTATTAATAATTATAAAAATCAAATAGTAATTTGGGGTTCTTAATTTAGGTTCAATTATAAAAAGTCGCAGTTATGCTATTTTTGAATTATTTTATATATAAGCTTATATATTATAAGTCTTAAAGTTTAACCATGAATTAGTTCAATAAACTTTGTTCATTTTATATGTTCGTTTCATTTGCCCCCCTTCCCAGAGTCTAAAAAGTGATGTTAACTGAATAATTAACTTAAACGGCCTTAGGTCAGATAAATTTGATTCAGTAATTAACATTACAAAAGAGAGGAACAAGAAAAAATAGATAAATAAATAAATAAAAATTTATATAATGCATTCATCTGAGAAAAAGACTTCGTATGTACGTACAATTTTTACAGCCAAATTCTCGTGAACTAGTGATCAGATCTGCATCATTGTTTGCAGCGATCACAGATCAAATATTGATTCGAATAATTGTTTTTGTAACCGTTATTTCCATAAAAGTTACATTTTTAGTTAAATATTTCTTCCAAGTAGGAACATTTTTTATTACAGTATTTATTTTTTTCATTTTTTTTTATTTTTTTAAAATTATTTTTTTATTTCAAAACAAATCGGTAATAATTCTGGTCAAATTTGCAGATCATTTGGCCAGATCTAGAACAAAACAATGTCAAATGATCTGCAAATTTGACCAGAAATATGAACGACCGGTTTTATTGATCATGTGATGCAAATCACCGTGTTTTGTTTCTCTTTCGACAGTCTGTGCAGTGTACCATCCCTACTTGTCACTTATTTAGATATTTGATTGAATAATTGGGTAAATAATTTATCGGTTATAACCGGTCATTGACCGTATGAATGACCGCGGTCAACCGGTCATGAGCGGTTAACCGATCATGACCGACCGATGACTGACCGTGACCGACCGTGTCCATCCCTAGTTCAAAGAACCTAAGACAGTTTCATTGAGCTCACTTCGGTTCTAATAAACCCAATCTAGGTGTATTTGAACCTAAGCCGGGTTTGTTTGAACCCACTTCGGGTTCAAATGACCCAAGCCGGGTTCATTAAACCTACTTCATGCTTATTTGAGCCCACTTCTGGTCAAATGAATCAAAGTCGGGTTCATTTTGGCCCACTTCGGGTTCAAATAACCTGATCCGGGTTCATTTGAGACCATTTCGGGTTCAAAGAACTTAAGCTAGGTTCAAAGAACTTAAGCTAGGTTCATTGAACCCACTTCGGGTTCAAATAAACCCAAGCTGGGTTCATTTGAGCTCAAATGAACCCAAGCTGGGTTGAACTCACTTAGGTTCAAATAAACCCAAGCTAGATTTAAAGATTAAAATATTTCTAATTTTTCATAGCTCATTGCATTTGCATGATTAATATCTTGTTATTGTACATAGAAGTTATTAATTGCTTTTATCTTTGGCGATCAGTAATCTTTTCGCTCAAATCTTCGTCGATCAGTGATTATCATTTTATCAGCCCGGTAAAAAATCTGATAAAAAAAAATAATAAATTATAAAAATCTAGATGTTAGACACCTAAATTTAAATCAGGTCACTTGTTTAAGTGTCTAAAAATAATTATTTACTATCGTTTATTAATGCATCTTCAATTATGCTAGAAATTTTTTCATGGCATCTTTAATTACTTAATGTTTTAACTTCAGATACTTTATAACTTCAGGCACGAGGGTCACTTCAGGCACAGTACCGTGCCTGAAGTTGACACCTGCCTAAAGTTGCAACTTCAGGCACCTGAAATTATAATATCAGGCATCGCAACTTCAGGCACCTAAAGTTGCAACTTCAGGCAGATGTCAGCTTCAGGCACAACAGGTATACGTATTTGTTGCATCATTGCACTTATTAAATGCTTCGATCCATTTTTTCTTCAATGATTCATCTACATCATCACTGGATTCAATACCGACCAATTTTGTTAGATCAATAATTGCTTCTTTATATCTTTTCATTAGATAATAGGCTTCTGCTCGATATCTTAGTGCAAATTTGCTGTTCGATTCAATATCAAGCAATTTCATTAGATCAATAATTGCATCTTCATAGCTTCCCATAATAAATTTAAATTTTCCTCGAAATTTAAGTGCAGTATATTGTTTGATTTTCAGCGAATTTTCTAAATCTTCAAGGGTATACGTATTTGTCGCATCATTGGACTTATTAAATGCTACGGTCCATTTTTTTTCAATGATTCATCTACATCATCACTGGATTCAATACCGACTAATTTTGTTAGATCAATAATTGCTTCCTTATATCTTTCCATTAGATAATAGGCTTCTGCTCGATATCTTAGTGCAAATTTGCTGTTTGGTTCAATATCAAGCAATTTTGTTAGATCAATAATTGAATCTTCATAACTTCCCATGATAAAATTAAATTTTTCTCGAAATTTAAGTGCAGTATCTTGATTAATTTTCAGCGAATTTTCTAAATCTTCAAGGGTATACGTATTTGTCGCATCATTGCACTTATTAAATGCTTTGATCCATTTTTTTTCAATGATTCATCTAAATCATCACTGGATTCAATATCGACTAATTTTGTTAGATCAATAATTGCTTCCTTATATCTTTCCATTAGATTATAGGCTTCTGCTCGATAACTTAGTGCAAATTTATTGTTTGGTTCAATATCAAGCAATTTTGTCAGATCAATTATTGCTTCCTTATATCTTTCCATTAAATAATAGGCTTCTGCTCAATAGCTTAGTGCAAATTTGCTGTTTGGTTTAATATCAAGCAATTTTGTTAGATCAATAATTGCATCTTCATAACTTCCCATGATAAAATTAAATTTTCCTCGAAATTTAAGAGCATTATCTTGTTTTATTTTCAGTGAATTTTCTAAATCTTCAAGTGTATATATATTTGTCATATTAATGCACATATTAAATGCATCGATCAACTTATTTTTTAATAATTCATCACCAATATCATTACTAGTAGTTGCTATACATGGAGTATACTTCTTTGTATAAATACAAAATTTAAATTACATGCAAGAATTGAAGCTCAGACTAATTTATCTGCGACCTAAACCTACTAGAGTAGTCAAGACTCACCTAGTTTGATAAAGTTAAAATAAAATTTATAGAGAACTATATTTAACCCAGTGGACAGCCTATGAACTAATCTTCTTAAGAGCTGTACCAATAGGTGAACATGAATTTGGGATAATATGGAATTGATCAGGTTGGCCACAAGGACAACTATATGTAAATGTTCTGTGTAAAGATAGTTGCTTTTTGATTTGTGATATATTAAGAGTATAGAAGAAGGATAAGTAATATTATTAGTTTTCACCATGAAGCAAATTGGGAACAGTAAGGCTTCCACAATTGCTCATAGGATAATTCAGAGACTTGAAGAAGAATTTTTATAATGATTTGTGAAGCTAATTTAGGAGGTAAATGAAAGGGTCTAAGATCTTGAATAAGATGAGAAGGAATTAAGCCTTTAAGTGTAGTTTGAATATAATAAGAAAAAAGTAGAGCTGGTGATAAGTAAAAGGCTGGGTGATTATAAATAGTTTGAATAAGTTGAGATATGGTATTTGAAGGAAGGTCTAAATCTGTAGAATTAATAGTATTAGTAATAGCAGTAAAATAATCTGGTCAATATTGTTTGTACCAGAGCAAAAAAGCCAGTAATTAGGGGAGTCAGGAGCATTGTATATAAAGCAGTTGGTATTTGGAAATAGGTTAGAATAAAGATAAATTGAGTGAAAGTGAGAGTATGAAAGTAGTTCATTTAAAATAATTTAATTTTAAAAGCTTTATGGTTGCTAAGTTTGAAGTTGGTAATATTATTTGAAGCTTTTTGATTATTATTGAAATATAACCAAGTGGAGTTCTAATCAAAATAGTGAGTTAAGTGTGACCATTTATTTGTATATTGCTGAGAGGACTATAAAGCTATGATGTGAGCTTTGCAAATATTTTTAATAAATCTTCGTTGTAAAACTTGGGTATTTTCCCAATATAGAGTATAGAAAGGGATATAGGAGTTGGTATAGTTAAAGTTAAGAAAAGAAGCAGAGATATGTTGATTGGCAAGTTGATCAGCACAATCATTAAAATGGTTATCAGAATGGGCCTGAACTTTGTGTAATATGAGTTAAATATTAGAAGATTTAATAACATTAAGGAGTGAATACCATATAGGCCATGGAGTATATTTGAATTTTTTAGGAGAAGGTGTGTAAGTTTGATGTATTTGGATATAACTGATTGTGGATCAGTAAAATTTGAATAGTAGAGTTTTGTGGTTCAGTAACAATAGCAGATAGAATTGAAATTAATTCAGTGTGATATGAAGAGGGCCAGTATTTAAGTTGGGCTGAAAACTCATTTACAATTTGATTGTTATAAAGTTGTACCCAACCAATACCCATAGAACATTGGTTAGTACAGATATTTTAACAGAGCCATCTGTGTAGAAAATAAAAGATGTATAATTATAATTGTTTTCAGCAAAAGATTGTAATAATTGGGAAGTTTGGTTAAATAAAAAAAGATCAGAAACTAAGTGGTCAGAGATATTTAAAGTTGGAGATGCAGGGATAGTAAGAGAATGTTTAATAGCAGTAGAAAGAATAAGATCTATATAATTTGCATTAAGGTTAAGCTGCTTGTTTGGTAGAATTATACCATAAAAAAGTGTAGATATTGTAGCAGATATTTCAATTGTACATGCAAAGGAAATACAGTTAGTATTAAAATTGTAGCCTGGGCAAGGCATACAAGAAATAGGAGAAAGTGGGTATAATTGGAATGTGAAGTATTAATATTGGTAGTCCAGTAAGTAATTGAAATAGTATTTGAATGCTTAAAATATCTACAAGCTTTACCAATAATTATATTCTGGTTAAGATAAGTAAGGAACTATGATTGAGGTTTTAGAAAAATATGACAAGTATAATAGGCAAAAGCATTAATACCTTGGAGTTGGTAATTGCTTAAGATTGAATGGTGAATATTGTTTTCAATAATAGTTTCCTCTAGAAAAGTAAACCAAAGTGGTTGTTTACTAGTAGGTAAATGGTGCACTCTGGGTAAAAGATGTTTCTATGAAAGAAGAGTTTGATTATCTGCAGAGCAAAGTTGTTCTAAGTAAAGGATTTGTTTATGACAAAGTTGTTGTTTGAATGTTCTGTATTTAGGGTGGTGCTGCAAAATTTGTTCAAGTGGAAGGCTTCCACTATTAATAACATTGGGCCAAGTAATATTTGGATTTGCTATAATATTGATTTCTAGTCTTTTGAGCAAAAGAATGATCTTAAAAGTAGTAGTTAATCTATTAGGTCTATCAATATTAGGAGAGTGGTGTTGTAGTATATTAATTGTTGACTATAAGTTGTTTTGGAGTTGCTATAATCTAATACGAGTAGAGATACCTAATAAATTAGGATTATTTATTCTTTTTAAGAAGTTAGAAATATTTTTTTTAAGTTGTATATCCTATATATTGTTTATATTGTATAAATTTTTATTAAGCATAGTGCTATTGGGAGTGGATTTTGATAAATGTGATTTGTGTTTGGCAACAGTTAAATATTGTGATAGAATTTTAGTACAAGTAGAGAATGGAAGAACTTTATTATGTAATCAATATTCTAAAGTAGGAATTATAACAGTGTCGATAATATAGGTAATTTGTTTGTCTATAATTTGTTTGTATAAGCAGTTTGTATAAGATATGATGCTTCAGCTTGGATAAGTTTAATTTGTTTTGTATTTTCGTTATCAAGAGTAAACCAGCATCCAAGAAATTTGAAGGGTTGGTTAAAGAATAAAAGAGGTAGTAAATGATTGAAATATGATATGGAGGTTGTACTTTTTTGATTAGAACATAAAATAGATTTAGTAGGATTAATTTGTATATCTGCCATTTGGTAAAAGAAGTAGCAGCAGAGATAATTAATTGAAGTTCTGTTAAAGATAAAGCAATCCATAAAGTATTATCCATATAAGCTAAAACAGATGTAGAACATTTAAGATGATGTGTTTGTAATAAAGTAAGATTGGTTTTCCAGGAAGCTTGTAGAGTATAACCAGTGAACTGAGTAGCAATATGGCTAATAAGTGGATCATAGTAAATTCTTCAAAAAAGGGGTGTTATAGTTTCTCCTTGATTAATACCATTTTTAACTGAGTAAAAATTAGTAAGACCCAGATTTGTAATTACTTGATTGTATCAGTTAAATAGGAGATTATAAAGGATATTAATAATTGGTGATAGCATACAAATACGGGATAGTTATTTAGTAAATAGATCAAATTGAACAAAGTCATAGGCTTTGCTCATATCTTGGGATATTAGCCAAAGTGGCTTGTGGTTGCAATTAGAATCTTCTATAATATTATTAAAAATATGTATGGGTATAGCGGTACTATTACCAGATAATACAATATAGTTGTAAGGTGAAAGAATATTATATTGTGTAAATATTTTATTAAGTCTATTAGTAAGAAGTTTGGTATAAAGTTTTCTAATATGCTCTACTAAACTAATAGGTCAGGTATTAGTTAAGTTGCTATCAAAAATTGGTTTTTTGGAGATAAAAAAAATATGACCCTTTTTCCATTGTTTGGGAATAGTTTGGGCTGTTAGACATCGATTAAAAAGAGATATAATAGCAAGTAAACAATTATTTCCAGAATGTTTGATCATTTCATAACTAATTCCAGAAGGGCCACATGCTTTGTTATTAGGAAGTTGAGATAAAGTATCAAGAACTTCTTCAATAGTAAAAGAGTGAAGAGCTTCAGTGCAATATGACTTATTGATAGTAAGCCAGTTCAATATTACTTTCGTGATAGTACAAGAAGGGAAATATTTCCTTTATTATATTTATATTTTTAATACAGAGAAAGCGATTTAATTGTTCTCTTTGTTTTTTTTTTTTAGGTTTAATGGCTGTCTACTTTGGCCGACGGTTTATTGAATATTTGTAATATTTGTTACATGAATGAGTGTACAACTAGCCACACGTGCACTTTGGTGCCTAATTTAAGTAGTCCACCCGAAGGTTCTACACTAGCTGTCATACCTGCAAACCAACTACGGGACCTGCCTATTTAAACTCTCTGACCCATGCTTCTCCTATTACTATCTTATCTATAAGCCAATATATATTACGGCTTTTCTAGGATTATTCACAATAGCCACTGACCTTAGGCTACTTTATCCTCATAGAAATTGCCAGCCACTTACAAGAATATGTCCCACATCATATACTATCGTGGTCTCTAGTAACTTGCGCCAAGGCCACATCGTTACCTACATTGCCCTTATAAGGTTCGTTCTGACCCCAGTACAACTTTATTTTGGTAGCACCATTAGATCTTCTCTACCTCCTTACTCGGGACTTGCCAAACGGGGTTCTGTTTTTTGGTTCCCTGGATTTGCGGTGTAACGAACACCATTGCGCCCGAAAGCTCCCATTCACGATAGTAGAACCAAGGTTACAGATTTCATACCCAACCAATCTGAGCTACAGTTACTGAATACAGCATATGGGCTGATTTATGGAATTGCCAATAACTTTTGATATACTAATCTATTTTTGAATAATTTTATTACCAAAATGTTGGCCTCGATGAGACGGTTCTAATGAATCCAAAATCATCAAAATCCAATCACAGGATCCCAAGATAATTAAGCTTTGTATAATTTTACTATTAACTTTTACTATGTAGACAATCAACGTATGGATTGGTTTTCATATATGAAAACCAATCCATACATTGATTGTCTACATAGTAAAAGTTAATGTAAAATTATACAAAATCTTAATTATCTTGGGATCCTGTGATTGGATTTTGATGATTTTGGATTCATTAGAACTGTCTCATCGAGACCAACATTTTGGTAACAAAATTATTCAAAAATAGATTAGTATATCAAAAGTTATTGGCAATTCTATAAATCAGCCCATATGGGTCCCTTTTTCATTATCGTAACCGGTGGGATTTGAACTCTCAACCTGTCGCTTGGGGGTGACAACCTGGCAACTTCTCTAAGTCGCCACACTCTAATTGTTCTCTTTGTTTTCTTTATCTATTTATATGATTATATTCGTTAGTCATATTACTAATTGCTATACTATAAATGATTACATTATTATTGCTTTTCTCTATTAATGACTATATTTGTAATGCTTTGCTCTTTAATCAATTAATAAACATCCATAATGACTACATTATTGATTTATGACTATATAATTAATGCATGCTTCGTTATTACATATTTTGTTCCTGGTCTGTCTTTCTGGTTATGAGTTTCTGAGTTATTGATCTGTGGTCATTACACTGATCATGTTTGTCATGGCCTTTCTGATTTTTTACCGATCACGTACATCACAGGCTTCCTGTGGCTTTGCCTTTGATTGAGATAATCTATCTCTTTACATTCAGAATACCAATTTGAATCAATATTCTGTTTTGGAAGATATTTATTTGCCCAGTACGAATTGAATAAGTGTTCATTAATTTGTCTAGGTGCAGTCCATTGGTCAAAATGGTTCTGAATATGTGTTTTGATAATTGAGGGCTCAGTAATAATAGTATTATTGCTTTTAATATTGTTAATTCTAACAGGATCTTTATATCGGTTAAGAATACTATTAATCATAGATGTAGGCTGAGTAATCAGCTTAGAACATCTGGTATTAATAGATTCAAGTATTTGTTGACATGTATATTTAATGTTTTCTAGATTATGTGCATGATATAGACTTTTCCATGCTTCTTTGGCATTAGTAATCCAATCAGGTATGAGATTTGATAGTGAAGGGATTGGTGGAAGTTGAAGTTGATGTGTTGAATTTAGGTAAGTAATAGTAGAATTGTAATGAGGAGAAATAGATGTACCAGAATTAAAAGAGTATTTTATTTGCTTAATAATACTATTAAGTTTTTTAATATTATATTGTAAAAGGGTAGCTTTGGATGAGAAGAAGTGATGAAAGTTATGCACAGCAAATTTTTTGTTAGGAATATGTATGAATGCTGCATTAATAATGCTAGTTTGTAGTTTATACCAAGTAGTTTCAAGTGATTCAGAGGTAGAAATAGTAGAAGGTGTGTTATGGGATATGAGATTAAGTGAAACTTGGTTAGCAAAAGCCTGCCAGGTCTCATTTGTCATTAGTTTATAGTTAAAGATTCTTCTACGCATTTTGCATTTATATCTAGTATATCCAGTAAATGCATAGGGAAAAGACCAGCGAGATATGAGAATCTTGTGGTTACTAGAGGTTGAAAAGTCTGAATTATCAATTTCAAAGGATAGTAAATAAAGAAGAAGAGGATTATGGGTCCAAATAAAATCTATTTCACTTTGGTATCTAGAGCTATACCAAGTAGGTTGGGATGAGTTAGTGTAAGATGCCAAGTTGGACATGTTATTATAAGAAAGGAATTGGAGTAATTTAAATTTGGAGTTACTAGTTAGAATAGAGTTAGCAGAGGCATTAAGGTCTCCTAAAACAATTGGTTGTATATTTGAAGAAATTGCTTGTTGAATCTATTGAATAATAGTATCTTGGATTTGAAGTTTCTCTTGTGAGTTAGTAGAGGGTAGATAAATAGAAATTATGCGAAATTTAAAATTATGTTTAAAAAATAAATCAATAGCTATTGCATAGCCAGGATATGTAATAATATTTTAAATATAAGGGGTAAGGTAGTTGTGAATCATAATGGCTATACCTGCTTTAGAGCTATCAGTACAGGACCAAAAGTAGGTATAAAATTGGGTTTTTGTGGGTTTGAATGTAGAAAGTGCACTAGAAAGCTTAGTTTCAGTAATACTAATAATATTTAAATTATGAGATATACAATAATTTTCCCAAACTTGTTTTTTGGTAATGTTATTAAAACCTTGAACATTATGTGTACAAATTGAAAGATCAAGTGGAATTAATGAATTGTTATTGTTAGAAGAAGGATAATTTGATTTGAGTGGAACATTATTAAAAAGATGAAAATCCTCAAAAGGTACAAAGAAGTGATTAGATAGAAGATGTTCATGTAGTAAATAAATATGTGCTTCTGGAAAATAATAGTTAATTCTGCTATATTTAATAGAGATTCTGATATACTGTTGTGAATAAAACATTGGATATTCATCTTGTAAGTATGTTAAAAAGGAGCCAACAGTTTGTGGTGAAGGTAAAGATTGTAATCTGTGATAATATAAAAATTTGTTGTAGCATATTAATGGGTCATAAATTTCTGGTGAATTTGAATGGGAATTGGTATTTGTTTCTTCTATAGTATTAGTATATATAGTTGATATATTGAGATTGTTGTCAGATTCATCTGGTAACAATTCATATTCATCATATATCTTTTGTTTTATAGTGTAGATAGAGCTATATTGTTGTGTAGATAATGATAGATGAATATGATATTGGAGTGGTATTTCAGTGTAACATAATGATATGATATCTGAAGTACTAGGATTAATTTCTGTAGAGGCGCTCGCTGTTTTAAGCTCGGTTTTTATAGCTGCGCAGGATACTATAGCCTGTCCTGTACGTTGGGTCTGGCCGTCATAAACCTGGTCCTCCGTGTAAATGGACTCAACTACCTGTCCACTTACATCATTCTCTTCTGAAAATGGACCACTAAAAGTGAAGGACATTATTATATCAGAAGTGGTAGCTGCATTCATGTGGTCTACAGAAATACTTATTGAAAAGAATTGTATGAAGATGTTGTAATATGGAATTCTTGTTGTATATAAGAGTTTGAGTTTGAATCATTTTCTATGTTATTTGTATCTGATATAATAACATCATCATCTAGTTCACAAGATGGGTTTGAGGATTGTTGGGTTGGTGGAGGATTGGTTTGTGAGTTGGTAGAATCATCAGTTGTTTCAGTATTTGGTTGTTCTGGGGATTTGTTTTTGGAATTATTTTAGTACTTGAAATAGTATTATGAAAGATAGATTTGATACTTGGTTTTTTGAATTGGATATTAAATTTGGTAAATAGGATTTTTTGAGCTTCTGAATAAAACTTTTTGTTATCTGCATCTTGAATATATGCAATAGATGGCTTATCTTCCTTGAGAATATGAAAGTAGGTTATTACTCTAGCTAAAAAGTCAGTATCAATTGGCTTAGTAGTAATTTTTTCAATTGCACTATGAGAACTAAGGTCATTAATAGCTGCAGCCTTATTGTATGCATTAAAAAAGTTGTAAACATAGAAACTAAGTCGTGCGTGATTGGTTTCTTCATTGTTAAGATTATTGAGTTCAAGAAATTGTTGCTCAGTTTTGGTAGCTAGTTGTCAAAATAAAGAAGCAGCATGTTGTGCTTTTTTATCAAAAATTAAAAAGTCAAGAGTGTGATGATTGTATTTGGGTTTAGAGAGTAGATTTTGAGGAGCTAGAAAATGTTCAAAGAATTCTGTAAAAAAAGATTTATATAAGTTTTGAACATTATGCTCAATATCTAAAGGCAATGTAGAGCAATTTTCTGAATTGCAAGTATGGATATGATAAAGTGCTGCTTGAAAACATTGTTGGATTCGTTCACGTAAAGAGTTAATAGCTGTAATTCTAAATTCTTGTGAAAGAAGTGCTTTGCATGTATCATTAAATTTGAGTGCAATTTGGTGTTTAATATAGTTGTATATTTTCTTTTGGTCAATTTTTGTAAATTGTCATTTATAGGTTTCAAAAAACTTTTCAAACCATGTGTTAAGATCTGTTAAATATGGTTTAAGTAAAAGGATTTTAAAAGATTGTAAAAATTGTTTTTTGGGAATATTGAGAGCAATGTTAATATTAAATTTGGTATCATTTTGAATTTTAAAGAGGGGCTAATTAATGCTATCTTCACTTATATAGTAGTGAAGTCTAAGATAAATAGGACGTATATTTAAGTCTTGACAGAATTTGTTAGCATTGATTGTTTGATATTTGTTATGTAAAATAAGATATAGACAAGCAAGATTCAATGCTACTTGGTTTTGGTTACGTATAGAATAGGGAGGTATGGAATTGTAAAAGAAAAGTATTTTTGGATAGTTAAGTTAAGTAAATAAAAAAGTAGTAAACTTTTTAAGCAAATCAACAAAAGTTGAATGAATAAAATCAAATAGTATTGTAATTGATTTGTCAATAGAGGGATTGGCTTCATATATAAGATCAGTAAGAAATTTAGGTCTTTTACCAGCCATAGCTTTGATTAAGTATTTGTAATTAAATTTAGATTCAGGTGTTTTGGCAGTAGCAGATCTAGTAATTTTTCCTGGGTAGACATCAATAAGATGTATGGTTTAACAAAATCTAGAATTTGGTAGGCTAGAGTATTACTAAATTTTATATTTTGTTCTATTTCAGGTGTTACTGGATATTCTTTGAACCAGTCTAAATCATTAGAAGTATCTCTTGATTGTTTTGGCTTTTGTGTTTCTTCTTTGGCCTGGTTTGAGTCTTTAATTTTTTGAAGAAAAGAACGGTATAAAGCTTTTTTGTTCACAGAAGGCATTTGTCAAAGTTCAGAATAACAATTAAGGTTTTTGTTCAGGTGTAAGTGGAGTTTAGGAGTAAGTGGTTTGAGTTTAATATCAAGAATTCCTGAAGCACAGGTTCGGTGAAGTTTGCAGAAATTTCTAAAGAGACATGTTACAGTATAGTCTAGAGCATGACTATATTGTTCTGTAGCTACACATGGAATATTTTTGATTTTACAAATATAGTATGTATAGTAGGTAGTGTTAAGAATAGGCAATAATTGCAGTAGGAGTTTTGTCTGTTTGAAAGCCTGGAAATAGTATTTTTGGATTAGCAAAATTTAATTCTAGTTGTTTATATATTTTGGTATTTGAAGAGGATGGTAGTTCATCACTGATTTGTTTAAATTTTTTGGCAGAAATTGTAGTTGTAGTTTGAATTGAAGGTTGGCAATTTTAGTTGGATAGTTGATTCTGTAAAATTGAGAAGTAAAGCTAGTATGATATTTTTTGCAATAGCATGTGCCAATAGTAGGTTGCTCTAGAACTTGGAATTAGTGTTGTTTTTTAGTGCTTTGAATATCACATGCTTCTGGATTAAAGCTAGGTGGAAGAACTTTTAATAAGCTTGGTTTATTTTCATTTATTCCAATACTATAACGGTCTCTATATTTGGAATAGTAGTAGTCCATATTATAACTATAAGGTTCCTCGGAAGAAGTTAAAGTTGGCATTGTATTGGTATAATTTAGGGTAATAAAGGGTATAGTTTGTATTTAGTAATGAGCTAATATAAAAGAGGTTAAAGAGGGCAAAGAAATATAATTTGTTTTGTGTAATATAATACCAACAAGATTAGTATAGATTACACAGGTCACGTGTTACACAAGTTTCACAATAAAGATCAACTTAAGTAATATTACAAAAAATATAAATATTTGTTTTGTGTAAAATTAAATAATAATTTGTGTAGTTAATAAGGAACTACTAATTTTGAGCTATTAAAAAATGTGGGTTGCACGATTTAGGGGGCGTTTATGTTATACCAAAAACTGCCTTTAGGATTTTTGTAAAAAAATTTTTAGAAAAAAAAAGAAAAAAAAAGGAAGAAAAGTGTATTAAAAAATTGATAGTATTTTGAATATATTTCTGTTGATTTTAGAGCAACAAGCCTAAAACACAGCTTGTTATAACCAGAAAAAAGTGCTTTTCAACTTTTTCTAAGTTTGCAAAATAGATTAAGAATACTATTTTGTATATATTTTGAAAAGAATACAATTTTAGCCCAAAAGGCTTAATGAGTTTGAAGACTTTTGCAATAATATTTAAATATAATATGTATTTTTGGGAGCAGAACAAGTTTATTTAGGGGCAGCAACCCAGTTAACTTAATAAAATTTAAAATTATATGTTTTTAAATAATTAATTTAAGAAATTTGCAAACAAATGATCGATAGGGAGAGTGGTATATAAAATAATTTTAAGAGTAATTAACAATAACAATACAAAACTTTAATATTGTTTTTGTTTTTATATATTTATATTAATCCAGTTCACAAATATGCTTATATGTTTTTAATTTTTTTATATAATAAAATTTTTATTTCTAATATTTTTTTAAAGCAGTTGTAGTACTTGAAATGTTTTTTTGAGCATTTAAAATACATTCTATATGAAATTGGTCTTTAATTTGTTAATATTGTTTTTTGGATTCAAAAACTTCTACAATTTTTGAGAGTTTCTCGATTTTTTTCTTTTACTAATATATAACAAGGATTTTGAATTTTCTTGTATAGAATAATTCTATTTATAGAATTATACAATATAAAAACTAATTTTCAACAAAAACAAATTTAATAACAACAAAAAAATTGTGTGATTATTTATTCTTTAGCTATATTTGAATAGTAATCTTTTGGATTATAATTATATGTAACTAAAAAATAGTATATTTTCTATTATACATTACAGACACAAAAAGTGTATAATATGCATTATTCAAATTAGAAAGCTGTCTAAAGCCATGTACCCACATGACATTTTCATGCAAACAAAGTCACAAAATTTTGTTTATACAAATCAAAAATCAAAAAAAAAGGCAAGAAAATAAAAATAGCATTATAAACCTATCTTGGGCCATTAATAAAAAATATCAGAAAGGCAATATTATCTATGTTGGTTCTAACCTTAGTCCTGACCCTAATGCTAAACAGGCTTTGACATGAACTTTACTGTATTTGCATGTAATAATGACTCCTTGTGTGTTATTTTGGGTTCCTGTGCACTATCTTGAAATGCGCATGCGCCTTATTTTGAATCAAAATGTGAATTTTTTTTTGAAATTCTGTACCTGTATCTGCATAAGCACTATGATAATACCAAATTAGCAACATTGTTCAAGAATTAATAAAAAGAATATTACCTCTTGTATTGTTAGTAAAGTTGTAGGTAAAGCTTGGATCATTGGGATGTGCCATGTTGAAACTCAGTCATGACTAGCATAATGAAAATTTCAAAAAATCACATGGGTACATGGCTTTAGATATCCCACAAATTTGGTATATCTAAGACTAAATTGTGTTTTTTTTTCAAATAAAACTATATATAAAATTTATAGTCATAAAAAAAATTACATTTCAGAATAGACAAAATATTAATTAATAATAGCATAATTTATTTTTTAGTATTAAACTAAGTAATAAATTATTTAACAAAAATTTATTTACTTCAAATTTTATTTAAAACAAATAAGTAACATATAAGCATGCTATAAGTACTATAATAATAATAATTGAATATATAAAAAAATTATTATAACCTAATAAAAAGGTTATAGTATAACTTCTTTCAAGATAAAAATCAATTGATTTAACAATTTAATCTAATAGGCATACTATATTCACAACAGCTTTTACCTAATTTAGACTTTTAAGCAAATTAAATTATTACTAATTACAAATTATAAAATAAATAAAATAAAATTATTGATTGTTATAGATTGTATACATACTAGGATTTTCAGGTTCAGTAATATCAATTTATTTGAGCAGTATCAACATTTAACAAATCTAAAAATCAATAAATAATATTTTTAAACAAATTAATATAATACAATTTTAATATATAAATTGTAAATAAATACCTTCAATTGCCTTTGAAATTAATTTTGTGCTAATAATTTTGCTAGTATACATTCCATCTGAATGCTTTGATGTTGGCAATGATTTAATAACATTATCTGCTTCTAAGAATTGCCTTTTGATTTTATTATTAGCTGAACTAACTATATTATTAAGCCATTTATTAATTGTTTCATGAACATCACAAGCTTTGGGCCACTTTTGTGGATCAGAATTCATGCATTTTTCAGCCAATTCAATATAACATTTAGGTATTTGAGGAGCAAACTTTGGTCTTAATCCTTTGCAAATCTTGACTGCAAGTTTTGTATCAAATTCATAACCATCAAAAGGTCTTTGCCCACTTGTCATTTCTACTATAATAATACCAAACCCATAAATATCTGCTGCTTGTGTAAACTGCTGCTTGTCTAATAAAACTTCTGGTGCAACATAAGGCATAACTCCATAAATCTCTCCTTCTAAAACCCCTTCAACTTTTTTTCTAGACAATCCTAGATCCGTGATATATGATTGTTGGTCAAGCAAAATGTTGCCACTATGAAAATCAGCATGAATGTATTCTGCAAAATCGTGAATACGATGTAAATCATATGATATATCTTTAAGTATTTGTAATTTAGACTGCTATGAAAGGTTGCAAAAATTCCCTTTTAAATATTTATGAAGAAGCCCATTTTTAGCAAATTGAAATACCATCAAGTATTCCTTTGTTTCTATGTTTTGAGTTATGCCATATATTGCGAGCTCACTATAGTTTAATTTGCATGCCATAAAACTTTTAAACTTAAAGATTAAAAAATAAATTAGTTCAAACAACTATTAGATCAATTTTTATAGCAATAAATTAACTCACTTTTTTTAAAAAATCAAAATTGTTTTTCTTAGAACTAGTCAACGTCTTGAGTGCAATGATGCTGGAAGGCTCACGTGCTCTTTTGTAGATATCGTTATCACCATCATTAATTTCTTCAACTTTTCGTTTTCCATCCAACCAGAGTGCTGAATATACAGTGCCAAATCCTCCTTTACCAATTTCTTTAATATTAGATAATTTATCAAATGGAATCCATTCAATCGCATCTTCATATGCTTTGACTCTAAGTTGGAACATTTTCATGCAATTGTCAATATCCTTATTTCTACTTGTAAACTGTGTTACTATGTCAGGATCGCAAGATAGACACTATGCTTCATTCGTATTATCTTCATTACAATGAGCACATTTTCCATATTCAGAATTTCTATATTATAAATAATAATTTATTTCGCACCTGCGCTTTTAAACTTTATATCGAATGTAAATAATTTTATATTTACCGACTAAATTAATGTAAATAAATAATTTGTACATAATGGTAAATAAGCATTTATGTTATTGTTTTTTGAACTTGTTTGGCAGTTATTATGTAGTAAAATTATTAAAAATTCTTTATACTCACAGACTAAATTAAATGATTTGAGCGTAATTGTAAATAAGCATTTATGTTCTTGATGTATGAACGTGTTTTGCTGTTTTTATGCAGTAAAATTATTTAATGTTCTTTATACTCGCCGACTAAGTTAAATGATTTGAATGTAATGGTAAATAAGTATTTATGTTCTTGCTTTGTGAACTTGTTTTGCTGTTGTTATGTAGTAAATTATTAAATGTTCTTTATACTCACTAGCTAAAATTAATGTGATTGTATGAAATGGTAAATAATATTTATGAACTTGGTTTGTGATCTGTTTTTATGTAGTAAAATTATTAAATGCTCTTTATACTTACCGACTAAATTAATGCAAATGAAATGATTTGTACGTAATGGTAAATAAGCATTTATGTTTCTTGTTTTGTGAACTTGTATTAATGTTTTTATGCAGTAAAAATATTAAATTTTTTTTATACTCACTCGCTGAATGAAATGATTAATGCGAATAAAATAATTTGTATGTATTGGTAAATAAGTATTCATATTCTTGTTTGTGAACTTGTTTTAATTTTTTATTTAATAAAATTATTAAATATTCTTTATACTCACTCGCTGAATGAAATGATTAATGCAAATAAAATAATTTGTACGTATTGGAGCATAGAGGACATTCGATTCCGATGATTTCTGGGATCTATGTTACACAAGTATTTATAATGCATAGAATAGTAAAACCAGAACTTCGCGTATAAGCAAACTTCTGAAAAACACTAGTATCAGTGCACTATTCCATTAATTGAATAACCTCGTAGCGAACGTCTCTATATGAAACCAAGTTGCATTATGTTGCATCACGCCGTAATGAGGAGGTCTGTAATCAATAGAAATATTATATACAGACAATAACAACACTTAGTAGAAGTTCAGTGATGTTCTAACTTGCCGGAATGTTCTTTTTTCTAGATCCTTTTTTAAATTCGAAAGTAATTTAAGTTTTAAGACGTGTCGAACAAACTGTAGTCAACGTGAAAGAAAGAAAATTACAATATTATATTTATTCTACGATTCTTATTTATTTTTCATACTATTTTTTTCAATTAAAACGACGTATTTCATTTAGTTTCTTAAGTTTATTCATCATGAGGTTTCTTTTTTTTTAGCTCAGGTAACGCTTTGCTTTCTACTATAATTATTTGTAATTTGTTTTTTCTTTAATATTTCTTATTTGTGTTTAGTTCTGCCAATTCACTGACTATTATTATTATTTTTTATTTAGGCCACTTCGCTTAAACCAAGATGTTAAAGTAGAAATAGGAATTCGATTATTGTATTAAAATTAAAGATTACAATTGATTTTTAGTCAAATAAAATGTCGCTTACTACCAAGCCAACTATACTTAAAACGTTGACTGGCCTGCAAATAAGTTTATATTATTTTATGATGTGTATATTATGTATAAGTATTTCGATAGCCTATTTAATAAAAATATTTATTATTAAAGATCGTTTAACAACTAGAAAAACGAGGTTTAATTGTTCTCAATCCTAATTTAGTGTATTTACCGAGTTCTTTTTTTTAATTCTCTAATTTTTTGCTTATAATATCATAATCCTAAAATCTCATCTAGTTCTTTTTTGGTCTGGTTGCAGTCAAATTGCTTGGTGATTAGTTCTTCTTTCTTTTTAAGATATTCTTGGCTATTGGGTTCGCCGACCGGGATGATTTCTTTACCACTCACAAACTTTCCGAAGTAAGCAGAAATATACCCTGGATTATTGCTAGAAGAAAAGTTTCTGACTATCTAGAAAGTAAAATAATAAGAACCTCGGACATTATTTCATTTGTTAGCAGTAAGCTTGATTGATTTGCTAGTGATTGTGATGGTGCACACTATTAACTTTATTTAAGGCACTTAATCAATCTATCAAACAGGCCCACATTTTTATAAAAATAATTTAACAAATCAATTATTTTCAAAATAGTGGAAATATCAAATTTTTTTTAAAAAAAATATAATAATTGAATACTTGATTAGTTTAGAACAAATTTTATTGTCTAATTTGTGTAAGTGCATGTACGTACAAGCAATATTAATAATTTTACTATGATCAGATTTTTAATTAGTGAAATTAAAATATCAATTAAAATATCATATTACTTTAATTAATAAAGAACACAAAATTCTACAAGATTCGCTTTGACATTGCACTTCTTTTCTAATTTTTTTTTAGCTGAAAACTCTTTGCAGAAATCATTTCTAAAAAGTTATGCTCAATTTTTTGCAAAAATTCGATTAACATTTTGACTAGTATGCTTGTCTAATTTTTTTTCACTTTGACTTATTAAATTAAATGACTTATTTCTTATACCAAAAAACTTTGTCACAAATGTTTTTGTTTTCTGTTTGCTTGTAGTAAATTCTGAAAAAAACACATTTGAAAATATTGTTAAAGGTGCTCTTAAGCATCTAAATTAATAGATCAGTCTTAATTTTTAATTAGTAGAATATAATTAGGATAATCAAGTAAGCTTGTTATCATAATGAAACAAAAATGGTTCTAACCATCTTTTTTTTTATTATAGAGTTGTATTTATTGGCTAAAATTTATAATATATAGATAAATATTATAATAAACTTAAATTTTTAATTAAATATAAATTTATATTTTATTTTTAATTTATATAAATATTATTAATTTATTTTTATTAAAATTTATTAAATAAATTAAAATAATATAAATAAAATTATGATATAACTATCCATTGATCAATATTATTAATAGCTATTTGAAGTCTATTATCTATATTATTTTCTTCTGTTTCATTATTATTTTCATCATCTAATTCATTATCATCATTAATATCATCTGTATTTTCATTATCAAAAATAATATCTTCATCTTTAATTTTTTTTAATCCTTTTTTAAATGCTTTAACTTGATGAAAAATTCCTTTTTTATAATATTCTAAACAATGTCTACAACCTGATTCCATTAAATTATAACAATTATCATGGTAAGAATGTCCACAAATATATACTTTACTAGCTGCAGATCTAATTGGAATTTTACAATAATCACAAGTATCTAATAATGGTAAATGAGCTGTATGATAGCCAGTTGGTAAGCATTTAAGCTCAAGAGTTTCATTTAAAGTTGCTATAAAACATTTAATATCAACTTTTTTGTTTTTACTAGTAATTATTCGACTTTTTCCAAG
>QKWP01001237.1:0-122850 GCA_003550325.1 Gigaspora rosea | reverse complement strand
AAAAAAAAAAAAAAAAAAAAAAAAAAAAAAAAAAAAAAATTGACATACTCATTCATCCATTCAGCAAATTTAGGTTCAGTTTTTTCCACGCCAATTCCATAAAGGTAACAAATGGCAGTTTTCCAAATTCCCATGGAATTACCTGCCTCAGCAGACTTCAGATAATATGTAAACGCTTTGTGCTTATCGACTTCGACTCCAATTCCTAAATAATAACAATAACCAACATGATACATTCCGTTAGAATTATTCGCGTCTGCTGATTTTTGATAATATGTGAATGCTTTGTTTTCATCCTTTTCAATTCCTATTCCATATTCGTAACAATAGCCAACATAATTAATTCCTTCGGTATGCTCCATATTAGCAGATTTTTCGAACTGAGCGAACGCTTTATACTCATCCTTTTTAACGTTAATTCCGTGTAGATAGAAATATCCTAATTCATATGGTTCATCAACATATAGACTGTGTAGTTACATGCTATAAAATTAACGCTTGTAACTGATTATTGAAATACTTAAATCAAAAGCGTATTTAAGGATATATTAAATAATAATTTACTCACGATCTGTTATTTAACAAATATATACAGTAGTTGATTAGAGGGTAATTTGACAAAAGACATCATCAATTTTAATAAATTTTAAATCAACGTTATGCACATACCGAAAGTTAATTGAGCAAGGTCTACTTAATTGTTTTATATCGCATAAATATAATTTAAAAAAAATAAATATTATGCTTACTCCCTATTAATTCAACGTGTATATAATTAATTAGAGAATATGAATACTCATAAAGCAGAATAACTTTATATTTACTTTTCACAGATTTTTTCACAGATCTTTTCAAAATGTTTTGATACCCATTCATCATTTGACTCAATTTTCAGTAATTTATTTACATCATTGAATGTTTCTTTATATTTTTCCATTAGATAATAGGCTTCTGCTCGATATCTTAGTGCAAATTTGCTGTTTGGTTCAATATCAAGCAATTTTGTTAGATCAATAATTGCTTCCTTGTATCTTTCCATTAGATAATAGGATTCTGCTCGATATCTTAGTGCAAATTTGTTGTTTGGTTCAATATCAAGCAATTTTGTTAGATCAATAATTGCATCTTTATAACTTCCCATGATAAAATTAAATTTTCCTCGAAATTTAAGTGCAGTTTCTTGTTTGATTTTTAGCGAATTTTCTAAATCTTCAAGGGTATACGTATTTGTCGCATCATTGCACTTATTAAATGCTTCGATCCATTTTGTTTTCAATGATTCATCTACATCATCACTGGGTTCAATACCGACTAATTTTGTTAGATCAATAATTGCTTCCTTATATCTTTCCATTAGATAATAGGCTTCTGCTCGATATCTTAGTACAAATTTGTTGTTTGGTTCAATATCAAGCAATTTTGATAGATCAATAATTGCATCTTCATAACTTCCCATGATAAAATTAAATTTTCCTCGAAATTTAAGTGCAGTATCTTGTGTGATTTTCAGCGAATTTTCTAAATCTTCAAGGGTATACGTATTTGTCGCATCATTGCACTTATTAAATGCTTCGATCCATTTTGTTTTCAATGATTCATCTACATCATCACTGGGTTCAATACCGACTAATTTTGTTAGATCAATAATTGCTTCCTTATATCTTTCCATTAGATAATAGGCTTCTGCTCGATATCTTAGTACAAATTTGTTGTTTGGTTCAATATCAAGCAATTTTGATAGATCAATAATTGCATCTTCATAACTTCCCATGATAAAATTAAATTTTCCTCGAAATTTAAGTGCAGTATCTTGTGTGATTTTCAGCGAATTTTCTAAATCTTCAAGGGTATACGTATTTGTCGCATCATTGCACTTATTAAATGCTTCGATCCATTTTGTTTTCAATGATTCATCTACATCATCACTGGGTTCAATACCGACTAATTTTGTTAGATCAATAATTGCTTCCTTATATCTTTCCATTAGATGATAGGCTTCCGCCCGATAACTTAGTGCAAGTTTGTTGTTTGGTTCAATATCAAGCAATTTTGTCAGATCAATAATTGCATCTTCATAATTTCCCATGATAAAATTAAATTTTCCTCGAAATTTAAGAGCATTATCTTGTGTGATTTTCAGCGAATTTTCTAAATCTTCAAGGGTATACGTATTCGTCGTATTATTGCACTTATTAAATGCATCGATGAACATATTTTTTAATAATTCATCATCCATATCATTACTAGTATTCGCTATTAACAAGAAATTTACGTATTAAATTATAAATCAAAATAAAAATACACTTATAACTATTCCGCATTACCTGCATATTTAAATTTTCTGTTACCGAAATTTACTTCTATAGCATGACCTTGCCGATACAATCCAACACAAGGATACAAAGTCCCTTTTAAATTTCGGAATGCAATACCTTGAAATTTATGTTGTAAAATATTAAACTACCGTGAGCTGCATAATATAAAACGGCAAAATATAAATTATTTCAATAATTACCTAGGTTTATACCATTTCTAGTATAGAATACAGTGTTATTTATAAAGTTTAAACAACATCCAATGGTATCGCCGGTATAAAACAACGGCCCATATGGACTGCCATTTTTCGAGCAACAATAAAAATAGCCATTAACTCCGTAATAACTCCAGGAACCATCATGCCATCCTATGAAAAACTTGATTAAATATATGTTCAGTATGCAAAAAAAAAAAATAAAACCAAAAAAAATTTTATTTACCAGGCGTTAAATTTAAATTAAACGACTTTTCGCAAAACCCAATCATGATATTTCTTTTTAATAGAATAATGTAAAAATGTTAAGTAACAATTAAACAATTTTATTTAATTATTGAAAAATATATTTCATCTTACGTAAATTTTCCACCGTCTATAATGTCAACTTCAAAATAAAACAACTTGCATTGCGGGGGAATTGGATGATTTGCCCGTATTGCACCCCATTTGTCAGAACCTATGTAAAGAAAAATTGGATTAATTCGGAAATATTAACTCTTTTCCATGTAATCCTATATAAATAGTTTCACTAACGAAGGGCAGATGCATATGCTTATGAACAAAATTTTGATAATTTGTGCTAGCTAGACTGTACGTATTAGCATAAAGCAGATAAAAATTTCATGCGCATGAAATTTATTTGCCTATCACTAAGTCTCACCAAGTACTACCTTCACAATTCACTTTAAGTCCACTCGAATCTACGCTTAAATTAGTAGATTTATCATCGGGATTCCAAGCAGTCGGTAAATCCATGATTTACGTTAAATATTGGATGAACTATCTTAAATTTAATATAAAAATTAATGACTAATTTCTATCTCTAATGTTCAAGAAATTTTTGTTATAAATCCTTATTTTGAGCTACTATCGGATTTCAACAATGAGATAAAAGTATTTGAAATTTAATTTAGAAAGATTAATTAAATACAAAAAGGATTATCTATATATTGCAAAATTTTAATAAAGCTTGGTAGTAATTTTAAAAATTTTAATAGTAACACGTTTTTAGTCGTTCTATAGTTGTTCTTTATGAGTTAAAAGTAATTTTTAATTGTTACAGTAATACAGTATATTCGCAATTTTAACTAGACGTCAAAACTATCGCTTATTTTTTGTAAACAAATTAAAACACAGTATTTCCTAAATTATCGACTTCAATAAGTTGTGTACTGGTGAATAAGTGGCGTGCATGCTGTTAATCGTACGACGTTTCATAGGCAGAAGATTAGAAGTTTGTTTCTCTAATTGGCTGATGCACATCAATTGCTCGGGTAACTTATTTAATGTACTTTTTAGGAAACTGACGTTTTACAAATATAAAATCGTTGCAAATCATTACCAACAGTTATCTATTCGACTTCCACATCCAATATGGCTTACCAACCCGTAATACAAGAAAATTAAACAACTTTCCAACATACCAAAAAATTTTGTGCAAAGTTTGTTGCGTAAGCAAAATTTTTTAAAGTTCATTAATGTTAAAGTTTGCAGGTCATAACAAGGTCAGATGTTAAGTAATTATATAGTAAAATCACTCAGGGTTATCACTAAAGGTGGTTTCATTCATTTTGAGAAATAAGTGATGTTTGATAAACGTTCATTAAATTACACCTGATCTTGAAATGTAATTTGTAGTTCAGGAAATTTACGCCACAAGCCTGACACAATTTTTATTTATGCAAAATGAATTAGAAAAAAAACTTTCGAATGGTTTTACAGCTGATTTCAAAATTAGTGGGACGTGATAAAATTTTTGTTGATCCGCAGTAAATTTTGGTAATTACATTTACCGAAAATTTTTATAATTTTTCGGTTTCGGCCGATATATTATCGCGGTATCGTTTGTTTTGGTTTTGTAACAAAACATCCCGGATCAGTCCGAAAATCAAAACAAACAATACCGCGATAATATGGGGTGTCTTCAATTAAAAGGGCCCATTTTTACATTTTTTTGAAAAATGAGTTTTCGTTAAATTCATATAAATTTTGGCATGATTGACTTTTTTTAATTATAAATGAAAGTCGAATTACATAATAAAAAATCAAGATAATGTAAAAAGAAAAATTACATGAGGCTGCGTAGAGCCAACACGTCACGAGTTTACCCGATAGTCACCTGCCGTCTTTAACCAATCAATATCGTGAAATTTGATTGATCCCGGATCAGTCCGAAAATCAAAACAAATAATTAAACTCAAATATCTCAAAATAAAATATATGTAAAAATGGGCCCTTTTAATTGAAGACACTCCATATATCGGCCGAAAATTATATTATCGAAAAAGCTATAAAATTTTCGGTAAATGTAATTACCGAAAATTTACTGCGGATCAACAAAAATTTTATCACATGTTCCACTAATGTTGAAATCAGCTGTAATTAGGGTTCGAGGCACGGGTAAAAAATTAGGCATGCCTTAGAGGGCATGCCCTGAGTCACGTCATGCCATAGAGCATGCCCTTTTTTGTACAGAAATACTATAGGTAGCGCTTCGCGCCACCTTTCTTTTTTAGTATTTTTTTCAGTTTGCACTAGAATTATTGTTTCTATTATCGGCAAAAAATTCTGTCGCTAGTTTGTATTGGATTATAGTAATTTCTATTGTGTATTATTGTAAAAAATTCTTCTAACAAAATAATATGTATATAGTTTGCCGTTCATGTTACACAGATGATCCAATTGGCTAAAAATTTTTTTATATATTTTTTATATTTTTCAGAAGCTCGGGATTAAATTCACTAAGATACTTTCGCTCTGCCCTATAACACATTTGCTTAGTCCATCTTAATCCACAACTTTTATAATACACTTTCCCCTAAAGTTATAAGTCTATACCTCACAAAAATTTCGTTTTTTGTGCAAAAAAAAAGAAAGTAAAACGATGATGATTTAGCAGGGGAAAGGTGGGTAAAAATTATTAATTTATTTAATTTTATTGTATACATTATACAGAAATTTTCAAAATAAACAATGAAATGATACAAATACAGTAATGTTATTTGTTCAATTAATAAGTCAACGGATACAAATATGTGACTTGGGTGCGAATATAAAAGGTATTTATTTGTTGTGATTTTGTTGGGGAGACGCGGCATTGTATAAATGATTAAGATAATCATTCAGAGTTGTAGTTGAATCGGAATTGATAGAAAATATTTCAGAATTTGTAGATAATTCGTTATTCTTTTTTAACACTTCTTTAATGCAATCCTAACCCTTTCATTGTATGTATAGCTTTTTAGACTATATAATTTTAGATGCGAGGAGAAACTTGTAATGTACTTGTGTATACCAATATCGTAGCCTAGTTAAAACATGATCTAAATTAATAAAGCATGTTTTACTTACATTATAAAGACACCTGATGGCGTTACCTTGGACTTTAAATATAAGCTTCAATTAAATTTCTTTAATTTCGCTTTGATTTTATCTTTTTAAATTTCACAATTGGATTGCCTGATCGCCATTCAATATTTTGGTCTTCTGACATGCTAACCAATCAAATACGATATATATATCACATGACTAGGGCATGGGCCAAGTGGCATGCCAATAGGCATACCCCTCAAGGCATGCCCAAAAGGCATGCCTGTGCCTCGAACCCTAGCTGTAATCCTATTTTTATGTTTTGAAAGTTACAAATACTAACATTGATTGCGTTATTTCTATATGCTAAAGAGGCATACCTACTTCTATTCTAACATTTAAACAAAAATTTTCACCTATACCGTACGGTGCTGCATACAATATCCCTTAGAAAAATATCTAATTTAAATAGTATCGGGGCATTATTCAAGTGTAGATTCTGTTATTTTTTGAAAAATATTCCAGTATGATCCGAATCAATGATCATGTTAGATGATCAACTCACAATCTCTTTATTATGACCTCCTTGTATAGTCACAAAATACACCCGGCGGTATTATTTAATTTGATCTTAGATTTCTTGTAAAACACTAAATGTAGCATTGTACAATAAAAATTACATAATAAATATCAGCACTTTAATCATTGTGATTCTGCAAAAGTGATGTGATCAATAAATGTAATTATACAATATAAAAAAGATAAAAAAAAGTGGAGTTATAAATGAAACGAGATTAATAAATATTGAATAAAATTGATAAAAATCTGAAATTCATTGATAAATTCAAATTTAATAAATGCATGATGTTGACCAGTGTTTCCTATTAAGAAATTTTGATAAACTTTGTTGTGTTCGAATAAAAAAATTTCAAACTTATTAACCCCAGATTCTTTCGGACTAACTTCCTGACCATTTAATAAAATAAGAATCATGTTGATATCTTTTTTAACATCAAACTTTGCAGTGGAATTTAACAGGCTTGTCGTAACATTCACTTCATTAAGAACATTATATGTTTGCAGTGGAATTTAACAGGCTTGTCGTAACATTCACTTCATTAAGAACATTATATGTTTGCATTTAAATTCACAATCATTTTATGTTTGTAATTTTTCGGGATCTTGACCTTTAAATTTTCTACTTGAGAATACGTATAACTAAGTTTTCTATATATAGAACATCTATTGACTTCCAGAATTCTGTTTTTGTCTTTCAAAATGGTGTTACACATAAATCCGTAGTTTCATTTAATACTGTATCAATACAATTTCTTCTGTATAATTTCCGTTGCGTGCAACATTTTGTTACATCCAACTATCTGGAAATCTATATATACACATATATAAAAGATTAATTAAACTTTTTGTTATTAATAATCGAATAATACTATCACTCCCTGCAAAAGTGAAAAGACGATCTATGCTGGCATGATGGAAATAGAATATTGGATCAAATCCAGCTAAATCTGCATAAGCCATATACCTCCAAGACCACCAAATATTATATGAAAAGCATTATGAGTTGTTTCAAAAGATGAAAAATGTGCCAATCGAACAATTTCTAAAGTAGCGGATGACCTGAAAATATATTACTTTTTGTATATCATCTGATCTTACGTCATGATTACTATTTGATAACATCCGGTTTAAATACTTTATGAGCATATACTGACACATATTGATTCTTCATAATTAGAGTTAAGATACATATCTGATGTAAGATAACCAGCGGGTGTAAATGGAATATATGTTCTGTTGGGAATTTTATAATTGGGTTTATCGGTTGGATTTTGACTTTTTTCCAAGGGATATGAAAGATTAATCGGTAACGTATAACTTTTTAATGGATTTTTACTTTAATTTTGCCCTGTGGAGTGTTCATTTCGATTTCAGGTGTTAGATCACCTTTTATTGATTTTCATCTGCCCAATCCCAATAAAGATGGCGAAGTTGTTTTGCTGCTTCAACTTACTTTTCTTTTTTTTTTTTTTTTTTTTTTATAACTCCCTTTTGGAGACGTTCATTGGCGTACTTTATTATATATTCTGATTTCTATTACATGAAATTATATTATATTAATTTAATTATTATATTTTCCCCTCCTTCACTACTAACTGCTTTATTAATGCCTCTTTCACTCTGTTACCTTTACCCTTACTGTGTGCGAGCACTTCGATTTCTTTATTCAATCTGTTTTTGATGATGAGTGGTAGAATTGGCTCCGGAATAGGGTTGCCCCCATCTTGCTTGTGTGTGGCAGTACCAAATTTCGTAGATAACATTAACATGTATCCACATCGCAGCTTGTTTTTTTTGTAAATTCTGATGGTTCCTCAGGTTTGTCGCTGAGAAAACTTCTTCCAGACTTTTCAGAGTCTCATCATTTGAGTCCTTTAGAAACTCGTATGAGATCTTTCAGACTTTTTAATTTACTTTGCAATTGATGCCAAAATGCTTAATTGTTTGTTCCTCTTCCCTACATAATGGGCAAGTGCCACCGTCTTGGGTGAAATGCTTTTTCTAGAGCCCAATGGCAGAGCCCCGTGCTGGAACCACCGAAAGACATCTTTCTTTTTGTTTGCGATCCACCGTAAGTTTGCCATCTCCATAGTTCAGACCCGTCTGTATCTGCATTATTGTTTCTCTGCGTTACTTTTGATCTTTCTGCCTTTTCATAAAAATATTCTACCGCCTTTCTTACTGAAAACTCTTCTCCTGACTTGTTAAGTATCTGAATATCCTCTGCTTTCCATGGACCTTGGTCTGCTTCGACTAGAATGCTGCCATCAGCTCTCTTCCACGCCTTTATATATTGCTTTCATTTGTCTGTCCAGGCCTTGGTTTTGATTGGAATTGTGTTTAGTGCATTCTTAATGCTGATATTTCTTCTGGATCTCAGGTTAGTTTCGTTTACTTTGTGTTCTACTCTAGCCCAGTAGTTGTCACTAGTTAAGAGCCTGAGCCATATTGATATAAGTCTCGCATCTAACATATCCTTGACAAGTGGAGCGTTGAGTCCCCCGTGTTGTACTATTTGTTGAAAAGTCGAGTATCTAGATAACATTTTAGACTTGTTTTTTATCCATAGAGCATCAAGTTGTTTATTTCCACTACTTTTTTATAATTCGGAGGCATTAGGTAGAGCAGGGAGGACTTTTGTAAATTTCAGAAAAGCTTGGTTTATCACATAGAAATAAGCCAATCAGAAAATGGCCCATTATGCACATGACACTATGTTGATTAGATCATCTATGAACTCATGAATATTCTCGAATTTCTCGAATATTATTTACGCCCCTAATTAATTATTCCCTTTGGTACTTAGATCTTAACGCCCTTTCTTGTATTAATTCTCAAAACTCACCAGACTCTTTGCAGCATGTACACCTTCCTGAAAAATGCGTACAAGCTCTTATTTGTACTAGCTCATAGTTGGAACATGGCCTTAAGTTTCGAAATTAAAGATTTTTTTTTGTTTAAAAAAACTAGAAAAACGGCGACGTTTTGTGGGCTGGAGCTCTTAATTCTTAGATCTTACACTTTAAAATAGTTTATTTCGCAAATGCTCTTTTCTTATGCCGAAAAAGCTAAAGAAAAATTGAAAAAAAAATCTGAAGACTTGAAAATGCAAAAGCTCAGTTGAGGATTATTTTAGTTCAATATGGGGTTTACAAGAAGATGTAGGCGTTATAAAACAAGATTTAATATCCAAATGTTTGGGTCAAGTAAAGCGGGAGCTAGACATTTTCTAATATTCAGTAGAGTAAAGTTAGGCATTATTTGATTCGAGCAGTTTCTTTTAGTGTAATTTCTGGGCAAACTAGACTATAAAATGGTCAACATAACATTAAAAACTTTTATTCTGAAAAAAATTATAAACTTTGATTTCCGATATTGATTTTTATTTAATCAATTATCTAAAAAAAAAAAAAAAGCAAAAAAAAAAGAGACCTTAATTTCATTACATTTTAATCAATTTAATTTGTTCACATAGAACCTTCTAACGAGAAAAAAATGAAAAAAGCAGACGCTAATGGAGGAGATTGAAGAGATAAACAACGGGCAGAAATTGAAAACTCAAGGGTAAGCAGAAAATTACTTTACAAAATTGTTTGTATTACAGAAAATTTGATGTAATTTATCGCAATCGTAGAACGAATTAAAGGCTCTTTCGACTAGAGGTTGGAACCGGTTTTAAATATTCGAGTTTATCACATCTAAATTCGAGTTTATCACACCAAAATTCGAGTTTATCACGTCATTTATTAATAGTTGATGTGATAAACTCGAATTTTGGTGTGATAAACTCGAATTTAGATGTGATAAACTCGAATATTTAAAACCGGTTCCAACCTCTACTTTCGACACAATATGGCACAAAAGCAAAAGTTGCTGATGAAGAACGAGATGCATCAAAACCTCGTAGGAACATCGAAGATTCATTACCAAGAGTGCAATCGTCTAAATTTAACAAGGATTGTTTTTACAGTACTAATTTTATTATACTACACCACAATTGAGTTACACTAAATTCACTTCAAATATTGCTGTATTGTCAGGAAACATTTTCCAGGCTTACGATTTGATGACATATATATGATGAGATTTAATATAGGGTAATTTTTAAATTCTTTCTTATTAATAGTCAGTTAACATATTCTATTGTATTAAATGTCAGCTACATATTTTATATCAAGATTCAGTATCCAAACATTGAACCTAATCTTGGTTATTTTGAACCTAAAATTCGGGCCAAGTAAAGCAGAAGCCAGACATTCTTAAAATTCAATAGAGTAAGACTTGAAAGTCTTTCGCCTTGCTCCCCTTAGCTCCAGCCAAAAATATTTTATAAACATTTTTTTTTAAAAAAAGGGTTCTTTTTTAAAAATTTTTTTTTTAAATAATACGTTTTTGTACTATTGAAAATTGAATAAAAATCGACTACCGGTAATAGTTTACAACAATATAGATATTCATTAATGGCAATTAGATGATAAATTGGCAAACAATTAATGTAAAGAAAATGTTTTGGTACTGTGCAATGGAAAATACACGGATATATTGTATATAAGAAGGTATATATTAATCTGTTAGAAAAAAAAATTTATAATATTAAATGTTATTGATTTGTGTTTGGGTCTTTTACAAAATACCATAACAAACAATTTTGAAACATGCCTTGTACAAATTAAGGGGTATCTTGCATTGCGTTTTACAGTATGTTAACCGGCCCATGATTTTTTAGGATCTATAATTTTTCCATTGGCCCTTATTACAATATATAGCCATAAAATGTATAAGTTAGTAAGGATATATCCGATTGTAATTTCTAATTTTGGCACGGTATTAAACGATCACATATGCACATACGGACATACAAGATGTTTATTATCGGGTTGTGTTATATATATTATGCACGATTAAATAATTATTATTATTATTATAATAATAGAAAATATATTTGTTAGTGATTTGCTTTTAAAAACATTTTTAAATACTTAAGTTTTGATTTTAATAAATTAAATTTTTATTTTTAAAATTTTAATCCTATAATTAAAATTCTTTTAATAAAATCATTTTCTTAGGCAATTGCTTTATTATATCTTTAATTTTTTAAATTATATACACAAATTTTTTAAAAAAAATGACTCAACAAAATATTCAATATATTTGTTCAATTTGTTCAAAAGATATTTCAAATTATAGAAGCATTACAAATGATCTTAAATTTAAAATTAATAATTGTCCTGATAAAGAATATTATCAAGAACTTAGACTCAATGTTGATAAACTATGTTCTAGTTGTTATATGAAAATTATAAATTTTTATCAATGTCAAACTTCTATAATAAATAAAAATAGTTTAATTGAAGATAATATTTCTATAGATTTAATGGAAACTAGCAGATCTAATACTCCTACAAATTTAATGGAAACTAGTAATTTAGTAAATTTAATAGAATTAATTGAAATTCATTGATTTATCAAAATGAATTAAATGAAATTAATCAACAAATTGTAGATATTAAAATTAATATAACTGAGGATACAATTTCAATGGATAAAGAAAATTTTAATCAATTAATTAAATTAATTCTTCAGAAAGATTTAAAAATAGAAATGTTAGATAATCAAAATAATCAAGTTTAAAAGTATTCATTTTCTCAGCAAATGGAATTATTATCAACTATATTATTAAAATATCAAAATGAAAATGATGAAATTTATTAGATCCTGATCAATTTCAACAAATGATTGAACAAAATGAACCAAAATTAAAAGGATTTTTTGATGAAATGATTAATGCTTTAATTCCAAAAGAAGACTTGCCAAAAATAGAGAAAAAGAAATAAAACAAGTAGTTGTATATTGTGATCTTTTAGTTGGAATAAGAAACAAATTTGTTAAAAATTTTAAATTTGATCTTGGACTTTATTTATGTTCATCAGGAATGACTCAAACTGGAATTAATACTTTATCAAATGCTGGTCTTAGTGTTCATACAAAAACAATTCAAAGATATATAAAGAATATTGCAAAAGCACATTTAACAAAACTAAATGAATATTTTAATTTAAATGTAAGTTATTTTTAATTTTTAATTTTTTAATTTTATATTTTAAATTTATTAATTAAAATATTATATTATTATTTAGTCAAATCTTTTTTATTGTTTTAATATTGATGATTTCATGATATTCATGGAATTCGAAGACCAGATACAACAACACTTAGTTTAGTAAATCATATGGCAACATGTGTGGCAAAACCAATCATTAACACATTACCAGCTCTAGCAATTATAAATAATAATCGATTTAGGAATTGCACATTTTTTAATCCAGACAATGTTGATGACCATCTAATAATAAAATATTTATATTCTAATATTAAAGGTACTAGTGCGATAGGTGGCGCATTTGCACCACCTATCTTATTCAACATTTTTAACTATTAACTATTACAAAAAATTATGTGATTAAGACTACATTAGTTAAAATTACTGTTATGGTTTTCTAAAACAATTATGCAAAATATTTAATTATAAACTAAGTCGCAATATGGTATTTACAATAGTAAGATTTATTAAAATTGATATGATTTAATCATTTACAGTATATTAAATTTTGTTGTAAATCATCTGTTACTCTGACCACCACAGTATATGAATGAGGTAGAGTTAGCTTGCAGTGGAATTATTATAATTTCTATCATAAAAATTTCAGTTAACAAAACTTGACCATTATTCCCAAAAACAACAATATGTTTAGATTAAATTAATTTTATTTGAATTTTTAGTATATTATAATATACTAAAAATTCCATTATAAAACTTACCATTCTAATTACTAAAGCACATGTATGAATTAATTTGTATCATGACTTCTATCGTGATTTCTACTATGGGTTGGTGAAAATTCTGTTGCTGCACTTACTATTCTGGTGTTATAGTATAATGTTATGTTTGTAATAGGAGTATTGTGATTTAAACTTTACTATAAAACACAGTTACAGAATTGTAATATAGTTAAAGTTGGCTGGTATGTACTGAAATTATCTTGATTTTTATCATTGGTTACTATGAAAATTTATATAAAGCTTACCTACTCCAGGTATGTAAAATTTTATAAGATTGTGCAAAGTTAATTTTTCATTTTCATAACCTGTTGACCCAATTTTTTTAAAAAACTTTTTTTTAAAAAAAATTTCAATTGTGCCAATTATTCTATTTTCGCTATTTAATTCGTAATTACCCAATAAATCTAAAAAAATAATCCAAAAATTTTTTAATTCCATGTTTTGTAAACTAAAAAAAATTTGACCTGCCAACTGAAAATTTGTAACACCATATTATACAAAGTAAAAAACTAACTTTGCATGGCCTAATACTTACCTGCTATTTTGGAGACTATAGTGTGATTATTGTTTAGTCTGCAATACAATAGTCTATATTTTCATGCAAAGTTGATTGTTTTTGTTTTTTCAGATCCCAATTCTGCCAATTGTTTGATTTTTGACATTTCAATTCTGCCAATTGTTCAATTTTTGATATTTATTTTTCTGCTATTCTTATTTGGTATCACCTTATAGAGGCTTTAATTTCCTGTAATTGTTTGATATGATTGGTGAAAATATGATTATTGAGTAGATGCGAACATTATTATATTAATTTACAGTGAAAAAAAACAACTGATCAACATGTTAGAATGAAATGTTAGTTTAGGCTCTTTGAGTAAAAATGTTAAATAAAAATATATTATAAAAATACTTACATTCAAGTGTATAGCGAAGATTGTGTATCCATGACAAAACAGAGAAAGTACTTAAGATTTGGAGTAGCTTTAGGCTACTGCTTAATCCCACAATAGATATTTTATCCTATCCTTAATCCTATTGGACAATTACAGGAAATTAGGTTTCCATCAGGTGATATCAGAAGAGCATATCGGAAAAAATGGCAAAAATTGAATTGGCGCAATTGGGATCTAAAGAAGAAGGAAAATTAAAAAATTGAAAAAAATGAGTCAGCAGGTGATAAAAAATGAAAAATCAACTTTGGGTGGCCTTAGAATTATGGTAAAAAAATTTTGTCACAAACCTGTTCGATGTATAATACACATTTAAAGTTGGATTTGAATTGAAAAGTCGATTTTTCTTTTTTTAGATCTCAATTATGTCAATTGTTCAATTTTTGACATTTTTTTTTGCTATTCTCATCAAGTGTCATTAGAACTGATATAGAATAAATATAATTATTGACTCAGTTTATTGGTTCTTTGCTATACAAAATGAAAAATTAACTTTGAATAGTCTTAGTAGACATGAATAATTTACAGTAAATTTAAAAAAAAATCTGTTCAACCAACCTAAGTTTTTATGTCTACAAAAATTATCAAGGTTGATTTTTTCATTTTGCATAGCAAAGAATTAAACAATTGGATCAGATATTTTTCCATCAATCTATCAGACATTTACAGAAAATTAAGGTCTCTATCAGGCGACATCAGATATGAATAGTGGAAAACAATAAATGTCAAAAATTAACAACTGGTACGATTCGGATCTAAAATTGGATATAAAAAGGAAAAATTTGAAAATTGGTCAGTGAGCAATGCAAAACGAAAATCAACTTTGGGTGCCTTAGAATTATGGTAAAAAAAAATTGTTAAAAACCTATTCGATGCATAATATACATTTAAAGTTGGGTTTGCATTGAAAATTGGATTTTATTACAATAGTGCCAATTGTTTGATTTTTTAATATTTATTTTTTTTCTGCTACTCATCCGATGTTATCTGATATAGATGATTTAGACTTTAATTTCCCAAAATTGTTCGAAAAGACTGATGGAAAAAATATGACTGCTTTGCTATGCAAAATAATATTAAACTTGTATATTCTTAGTAGATGTGAACATGACTATTAATTTATAGTAAATTAAAAAGACAGAAAAAAAACAAAACGACTGACCTAAGTTTTTAGATTCTATGTTTTGCATGGCTTATGTTTTATTTCTTTCGTAAAGAATTATGTTTAAGGTTTAGTTTGCGTTGGAACTATTATGCTTCTATCTTTTTAATATCTACAAAATGAGCATAACGAACGAAAGTCAATTTTTTAAAAAAACCTAAGATGACAACTGAAGACGTGATTAAGAATAACAGGTTATTTCTGTATTCTTGATTCTCACGCTTTAATTTTCATGCATTGATTATTATGATCATTTTACATCATTGATTATGCAAATGAAGTCGTAACAATTACAATTTCATTAAGTCAGAGATGATCACTAACTTTGTAAAGTTAGTACTACAAATGCTGATTAATCAATTGCTGAATTTATTAGAAATTGCAACATATCATGAAGCAATGATCGTATCAATTACAAAATATGTTTAATATAGAAGTTTTCCCACACACAGTTCACATTTTCTAGATATGACAATCAAAAAAATTTAAAACGCACGAACTCAAAATTAAATAATATTATGTCACAATCTATATATAGATTATTAATTAATTCATCCCATGATCACAATGACAATAATACAAATGATCGGAAATGCCATAATGATCACAGGAATTATATAATTTTTACTAATTTTTTTCCACGTTAAGGTCACATTTTTCGGTTATGATCAATCAAAAGTATTAAAGCAAAAACAGGCCCAGAACCAAAAATAGGAGGATAGAGTGAGAGAAATAAAATAACATAAACTCGTAATTCTGGTGACATACAGGATGTGTTTATTAGCACATTTTTTATTACTGTTATATTTCAATCCAGGATTCGTTCGCTCTAACATTTTCTTTTCTTTATATTTAAAAAACCTGAGCCAGTTTACTTAAAATTTTTGATTAGTCATATCCGAAAAACATGACCTGAACGTGGGAAGATAACAGAATTATGTCACAATCAAATAATTATATAGACAATTAACAACAACAATATGCAAATGATAATCACAGGAATTATTAATCTTCCCACATTCAAATCACATTTTTCGTTTACGACCAATTAAAAGTGTTAATACTAACAGACCCGGAATTGAAGTATAATAGAAAGAAATACTTTCACATACCGTTAATTATGCACTCGGTTACAACCAATCAAAAACGTTGAAGCGCACAGACCCAAAATTCCCACAGTTCTCGATTGAGCCAATCAAAAATGTTAAAATGTACAAACTCACAATTAGATAGTAAAGATAAAATGTACAAACTCACAATTAGATGGTAAAGATTATATAATTATAAAAAATGATATAACAATTACTCAAAAACTATAATAAGTACTCACTGTGATAATCATCATAATCATCTTATGTATTTATGTTAGTTTCCCACATTTTTCGGATACGACCAATCAAAAAATGTTAAAGCGCACAGACCCGATTAGAAGTTTCCAAAATTCCAAAATTTCTGTTTAGAAGTTTCCAAAATCGGTTGCAGCCAATCAAAAACGTTTAAACGGACAAACTCAGAATTAGGTGGTATAGATATTTGATATTAGTTATAATATGCAAAAACTTGATTGGGTAAGTAATAATAGCAATAATATACAATTTGAAAATCAAAATCAAATTGAATTACTTACAATTCATATATATGATGATGCTATAAATGAGCGAAAAGAAGAAGATCAATAAAGAATCTTTAAAATTGTTGGAGTACAAAAGCAAAGTTTACATTCAACAAAGGATTATCTAAATGCATTAGAAATGATTACTTCAATAGAATCATTACAACAATATCTCCAAAATTATATTATACCAATAATTGCAGATTGGCCTGAGCAATATTTTATCTGAAAAATTTTAATGCATTATTATCAAAAATTTAGTCCTATTAGTACAGGAAATTTTACTCGTTTAAATGTTCCTGAAAATGTTGGTAATTTTGTTCCAATTATTGGACCTCTTCCTATTTCATTAAATTTTCGTAAACAAGTAATTCTTGTTCATCATTCATTTTTTAAAAAATTTTTTTATTATTTATTTGGTGATAAAAAAAAATTTGCTCTAAAACCTAAACCTTGGAGAATTAATTTATTACTTGAATTAATTCATAATAGATGGAAACAAATATCACAAAAAATTTTATTAAAATTTGGAGATAATTGTAATAATATAGAATATAGAATGATATTGGATCTTTTAGATAATTTAGTACCTGCAACTTTGGATATATATGCAATTCTTTTTAGATTCGGAGCCTTTGATCAATATTTTAATACTTTATTTCGATTATGGACATTTGCATTACGATGGAAGAGAAAAAATTATAACAAAGCACCATTAGCTTTTATATCAGATTATCTTTATTGGCAACAAATTGATCATCCTTTAGCAAATATTATACCAAAATCTTTAGTTAATTTAATAATTATTTTGTTAAAAATTTTCATAGTAGATTACGAGCAAATATTAATATTAATTATACTGCAGATAATATTATTGAGCAATCATATTTATTAGATATACATGATAATCAATTATTTACTACATTTCATACTAAAAAAACATATCCATATAAACCAAAACAATTAGATTATTTAACCAAAAAAAGTAGTTTATTTTTATTAGAACATTTTCAAAGTATTTTTCAAAATATAGGAAGAAGCAGAATAATTAAAACCAATGATAATATTAGTTTTTTTATAGCATCACTAGATGAAACTCTTAATCTTAAATGTTTGCCAACTGATTATCATACAGCTCATTTACTATCATTAGATGCTTGTGATCATTGTACAATTCCAATTAGATATTCAACTGGTAAAACATATATTTGTGGACATTCTTATCATAATGAATGTTATAATATTTTTAAAGCTTGTAAACATTGTTTAGAATATTATAAAAAAGGAATTGTTAAACAAGTTAAAGCATTTAAAAAAGGATTAGAAAAAACTGAAGATGAAAAAAATATTATAGAGACTGAAAATACAGATGAGAATGATGATAATAATTTAGATGAAGAAAAAAATAATAATGAAACAGAAGAAAATATAGATAATAAACTTCAAATAGCTATTGATAGTATTAATCAATGGATAACTATAGAATAAATTAATAATTAATTATAATAATTTAATTTTTTATTTAATAAATTTTAATATATAATAAATATATTTTTCAAGAACTCTAAAAAGTAAGTAAAAAAAATAAAATAATAAAAAGACTATATGCTAAAAAAATAACATTCCAAAAACTCTTAACAAAACAATTCAGTCTTCTTATAATGCAATGTACTCTTAAATTATAAGTTGATAATAGTCAAATTTATCTGCAAAACAATATAAGGAATAGCAATATTGTAGTTATTGTAACTTAATAAAGTAAGTATAGATATTATGGCACTAGTAACTTTTATGACCATTATTACATGTTCTAATAAACATTTTTGTTATTATTTAATTTATCACATTAATGCAAATCAAATAATACCAAAATCATTTGATTCTAATACTAGATCATACAATATTGCAAATTAAAATCAAAGCAAAAAATAGTAATACAAATTGATGAAAAAATCTTTAACTGATTAGTTGATAGATCATTTATTCAACTAATTGATTAATTGATTTTATTTAACTGTCAATTAGTTGACCAATCAATTAATTAACTAATCAATTAGTTAACTAATTGATTGACCACTGACCAATTAACTAGTTAATTAATTGATTAGTTGACTAGTTAGTTAATTAATTAATCAACTAAGTTGTGTCTGTAAAATTCAAATCAATTCATTGTCAACTTTATAACTAATCGATTAAATGATTTGTATTACTAGCCAAAAAATTAACAAATTATTATATATGCACTAATTATGCTACACATATGATATCTTGTGATCTAGCAATCAAAATTGAATAATTTTGGTACTATTTAATTCGTCTCAATGAGACAAGTTGAATGATACCAGAATTATTATATTCTAATCACAGCATCACAAGATACAAGCAATAAACCGTTAAATTTTAAAGGGCTAAAAAAAATAAATATGCATTATTAGTAAATTTTTTATTAAGTAATCGACCTTCATTAATAAGAAAATTTTATTAATTATTATATATGTTCTACTTTCCTCTAAATTTTCATAAAAATCAGATAATATTTTATTAATTGATTTTTATAAAATACATTCTTGTACCAAAAGAATCTATTATGGCACAATTAAGTTTTTTACAAATGACTATTAATAAAAAATTATCTGATTTTCATGAAAATTTAGAGATAAGTAGAATTTGTTATGATGAACAAAATTGTCTTAATAATGAAGGTTGATTTACTTAATATAAAAAGCCACTATTAACATATTATGATTAGGTTTTATTAAAATCTAAAATTAAAAATTTTATTTATTTTATTTAAGCATCAATCAACAGTAGCTAAATTATCTGATTCTGTCACTAATTATATGACATATTGTCATAGTGATACAGGCTGACCTTGGCCCATTAGCCGGGTGGGTTGGCCCTTGATCCACATTCCTGCAGGTCAGCTCGGCCAGTAGATAGTTAAATTTTTTTTATCTGATAGAATTTCATTGTATAACTATAATTATTAGTAAAATCACATGTAGAACATTCTCAAGTTAGTGCTTGCAGTTGATAACTATCTATCCAACTAAAATCAAATAGTCAACTTTTCTAGTCGATATTTATAAATTCAACTAGTCAATTAGAAATTCTGACTGCTCATTGATTAAAGCACTAATTATCGATTTTAAATTAGTAAACTACCATCATACTTAACACATTTATTTCCAATTAAGAGAAAACAGCCTGGTAGATCACCGGCCATAAGAGGACCCATCGGACCCTGTTATAAACGCTTCCTATTCACATATAATAGATCCACTATATATATGCATCACATGCACTCTTCCTACTATCTTGTAATTTATGTAACATTATATATATGTGTGCATGTGCTAATTATCGACTAATTAAATACATCTCCATGTAATTGAAATCTTGCACAAGTATCATGATTTAATTCTGACTATTTTCATATTGATAAGATCAAATACATTGCATTTTTGTTTGACTGAAACTTTTTTAACAATATGATTGGCCCAGTCGACTGGGCTGCAGCCGGGTCGGTCTGAGAGATTTGGTATCAGCCTGTATCACTATATTGTCAAATTTAACTTTTAATTACTGTCGCATCTATGACTTATCATTCTTTAAATTTGACTTTTAATAATTTCCAAATTTAATAAAACAGATCGATATAAAATTTTTTTTCTTTATTAAATTCTTGTAATATAATAACAGATAAGTGAAAGAATAAACCTTTAATCACATTATTATTTAAGCATATAATAGTTATGCATTTACACTAAACGATTTTTTATTAAATAACATTATTGCATAATGATCATTATTGAGTAATGAACGTTATTGCATAATGAATATTATTGCGTAATGAACGTTATTGCATAACGAATGTCGTTGTGTGATGAATATTACCGACCGTTGTTGCATAGTGACATTTTTAAATAACCGATATTTTATTTCTTTTTTAACCCTATATATCAACTATATGACGTAACAACAGCACCTAGAAAGAAGAAACTAGAAAAAAAGAATATGTTAATAAGGCGAGTTGAAAAAGAAAAACAATCAACAATAAATCTGCCACCAAACTATACTACTTATCAAAAAGCGATTAGCGCTTAATCATTATTAAAAAGAAGTTTCAAAATCATGCCACTTACAAAGCAACACCAGCAACATACCGATATGACAAAATCCATGATCCGGAAGAAGAAAGGTATTAGTAGAATTAACAAGTAAAAATAAAACTAGATATAGAAAAGAAAAGCCAATTTTAGAAATGAAAATTAACATATTAATATTAAAAAAAACCCCTATTATTACAAATTTCATCCCGTGGAGAATCCTGTTGACATTCTTTAGGTTGAGAAATGTACGTTCTTCAGGTTGAGAAAGTGTACATTCTTAGGCTTAAGGGAGTGGTGTTAACTCATCAAATCCAGTGCAACCACTGGTTTCATGAAACATTCTGGCATGTAGTCTGCGTATCAAATGCAACATAGATTCCTTTTGGACTTTATAATCAGACAAGGTTCAGACCATCTTTTAATTGCTATCTAGCAACAATAAGATGTTGATGATCAGGGGGAATGTCTTCTTTATCTTGTATTCATATCATTTGATTCTACCTCTAGAGTAATAGTTTTCCCAGTCAATGTTCTCATAAAGATCTGCATCTTGTGTTTTTGATGTACTAGTTAAATTGTTATACGTACAATATTAGTGATTAGTAACTTTATAATACAATAAGTTCTAATATCGGATTTTTATCTTAGATTGGTTTAAGTTTCTTCCTAAATTTGAACGAATAATATAAAGCACGTAAATATGCAAATTTGCATTCGTTTATTTCTTAAAAATTAAATATATACTTACCTCAAGTATAAACCCCTATTACGATTATTACGATTTGTAAGTTTATACAAACAAAGTGTCTACCTGGGGCTTCAAATTTAAAAAAAAATCTAGAAAAAAAGAATGTTCGGTAAGTTAGAATATCACTAAACTTCTACTTATTAGTGTATATAATATTTTTACTTGTACCAAACCTACCATTAACACATGATTCAGCATTTTTCACCATGATTCAATGTAGGGGCGTTCGCTACGAAGATATTTAATTAGTGAAGGAATATGCCGATACTTGTTTTTTTTATAAGTTTGATTATATGCGAAATTTTTGATTTTACAGTACTGCGCCATATAAATAATTAAGTAATGTCGATCCCAGAATTTATTGAATACAAAAGTCCCCCCTGCTATTAGGTAGCCGATATACCATACTCTAGACACTAATAGCAACTTTGCAATTAAGACTCTTCCTGAATGAGAGGTTGCACGACTTCATGTTCTTTATAATTTCTTTAATTTTTTTATAGCTTTAGGACAGGTACTTTTGTCTAGTTGCCCTTCTGAGTTAATTCTATATCCCAAAATTTTGAACAATTCATTTTCTTGCAGGGTTTTGAAGCTCCCAGCTTCTTCTATTTTTGAACGCCTTGCACTTACGGTCAGTGGAACTACTATTGATTTTGCTTTGTTGATTTTAGTATTTGAAATTATCTTGTATTTACTAATTATCAAATTAAAACTGCCCCCTATTGTTAAGTCATCTGCGTATATGGCCGTTTTAAAATGGCAGCCCTGAACAGGAATACCAACTAAGATTTTTTCTAGTGTTCTCAGGAGGGGTTTGAAGGCTATAAAATATAATAAAGAAGGGATTGAGTCCCCTTGGCGAACTCCTCTTTCTATTCTAAATGGTTCGGGTAACATGACCGTGTCTGTGATATATGCCTTTTTTTTGTTAAATAATATTTGGATTATTGTGACAAATTTTTGATCAAAGTTTATGACGTTTAGAACTTTTTGCAGGTAGTTATAATTAATATGGTCAAAGGCCTTCTTCTGGTCTAATAGCAGACTCCAATGTGCTATGCTTTGATTGTTCTGATTTTGTAGCATAATAGTTATGTCCAATATGGTATCCATAATTGAACGTCCTTTTATGAAATCCTGCTGGTGTTTATCAATGATTTTTTTGCATATATCGTTCAGTCTGTTGGCCAAAATCTTCATGAAAATTTTGGCATCACAGTTAATTAGGGATATTGGGTGCCAGTTACCAATATCTTCCAAGATCACATCTTTTTCGGAATTAACGTGATAATGTTTTTGCACTATGAATTTGGAAGCAAACCAGAAATAAGGACCTCATTGAAGACCTTGGCTAAAGTTTTATTACACTCCTCTTTCATTTCTTTGTAAAACTCATACGAGAGCCCATCGGTTCCTGGTGGGTAGTGCTGTAATTATATCAGCTATTTCTTGTTCTGTGATCTTTTTTAAGAAGTTGCAGTTGTTCTCTGACGAGACTTTTGGAAGCTCGTTTGTAAACTCGTCAAAAGCACTTAGATCTATTGGCTCTGCCCGTAAAGCTCCTCATATAGTTCTTTTATAAGATGAAGGACATTTTTGGGCCAGTAACTTCTGGCATATCTGAAATTCTAACCTTACTAGTGACCGAGTCCATGTGTCGTTGTTTATATCGAGAAAAAAATATTTGGTTGATCTTTTGCCCTCTTCGATCCACCGTGATCCTGAGCAAATTTGCTACTTGTTTGCGAGGTTAGTCAGTTCCTCCTGTAGTTTTCTCTTGTAAGAATCTCTTATTATTTCTAAATTTTGGTCCTCATCTAAACTAGCTATTCTACACTCCAATTCTGTGAGTTTTCTATTTAGTCTATTTATATGACCTTCTGGGGCCTTAGAGGGAGTGCATTCTCTGGTTAGAGTTTGGATTAAACATTTCGTTTGATCTCATTCCCTCCCTGAAGATGCTTCTGACATAATGCTTGAGATTTCTTCTCGTATGTGTTCATTTTCCAAACTTTTAATGTTCAATTTCCAGTAAGCAGATTTTATAGAATTTTATTTCACTCTCAACCAGGAGATAATCTGAGTTACTGAATCGTATATACATCGACTTGCAGTTTTGTATATACTGCGCGTCCATGAAAATATAGTCAAGTCTTGTTGCCATTGTCTGACCTCCTCTTGTTTTCTGAATGAATGTACTAAAGGGCTTTTGTGTGACTACAATAGCTGTATCAATTAACCCTTCTATGAGTTCCTTCAAATTTTTAACTATCGTGTCATTATGTGGAATAGCTTGACTAATTCTATTTATCATTGTGTCTATATTTACATTAAAAACCCCTGCAAGGATATTGATTCTGTTGTCGCTTATTTCTGGTGCCCAACTATCGAAAAATCTACTTCTTTCCTCTATACTAGGTGGTGCGTACACATTTGTAACTTGATACATTCTATGCTTGTAAATGAAAACAGTACTAATTACTCTTCTATTAAAGTCTTCTTTGCTTCTTCAAAATTTATTTCTCTATTTCCAGCCAATATTGCCGTTTTTGAGGTCCAAATCGAATCAAAAGTCCATTGATCTTGAAGAAAGTCTCTTGTATCCTTCTTTTCTAAGTTTGTTTCTTGTAATAAAATTATGTCTATTTTGTAAGATTTTAATAATATAAGTGTTTCTCTTTGTTTTATCTACTGTCCAAACCTTTGACGTTAAGAGTAGCAATAGTTAATTTGTTTTTTGTCATTTTATTATATATATTACGGAGAGTTGATGGATTTATGTCCTACGTGTCTGGACTTTTTTATACGGTACTGATCCTATTATCTGAGATGCCTCTGGTAACTTGTTTTTACTTTTGGCTTTTTTTTGTGGGTGACTGTTATAAAGCCATCCTCATCTATATTTTGACTTTTTCGCTCAATGCCTGCCTATTTGTCAACTCCTTTCCTCAACTGTCTCAACATTTGGAGTTGGGTCGTCGACATGATTTTCCTTATCATGCTCCATGCTGTTTTGTGCACTAACGAGCTCATCTTTTTTGCCTCAATTAATTTAGTCAGGTTGCTTTCCTCGGGTTGAGAAAGATATTCTTCCTCTATGCTATTGTTAGTATCCCCATCTGCAGCCTTGTTCTCCTTTTCTTTACTGCTTCCTTCGATGTATGGGTTGTTGTTATTAAATGCTTGTTCTGTAACAACCTCTTGCTCAATATGCTTTATTTCTTTAAGTTCCTTGTAATACCTTTTGAGAGCTATGACTTCTTTAAATTGCGGACAGTCTTTCTTGATGTGTCCCATTTGATCGCAATAGAAACATAACTTGGGCGCAGAGCACCATTCAGTTGTAACTTTTTGATCCCATACTCCTATATGTCTAGGGAGCCTTTCTTCAATTCCTGTGCGTCTGTTGTCTCAACTATAATTAACTACTGGTTTGAACAAACTGGGGTGTATTCGTAAACTAGCGGCTTGATAGACTTTTCAAAGGCTTAATTTTTGCTGTGATAAAGTCCTTTCTACCCATAGGAATGTTTTTTAACTTGACTGCCAGATACGTACGCCTTAAATTGGTAGGAATGTAACCCAGAAGGGTTTGTTTAAATAACACTATTCCTTCCTCGGTGTAGTGCTGCTGTTTCTCTGTATTTTCAAAAACTAATTCTAGGTGTGACCTTCTTCCTCTGCTAAAGTGTGGCTTTGCAGCCAAAAGATCATCCCCAATTCTATTGTAAAGTGCAATTACTATTTCGTTAGTTGTTAAGTTTTCTAATGCTCGAATGTCAAAAATTACGGCATTCTCATTTTTGGTTTTAAATGGCCCTTTCTGAATTTGCTTTGAGAAGATGGCTTGCCTGCTTCTCAATTTGGTATAGAAACTCGACCACTTATCTGTAGTCTCTGTTGGAGACCTTCCTTCTGCTGTTTCCTTTCCAGCAGAATTTTGAATTGAGTTGTTGGTTACTTCCGTTGAATTTTGAGATCTGATTTGTGCCTGCGTCTCATCGTCATTTACAGATACGTCATGTGATAACGCTGGCGTAATTATTCTAGCACTTTCCGGGATTGCTCCCCCAGAATTTTCCGAAGTTTCGAAACTGCCCTCAGGTAAACTTGGAACTTCTTCACCTAGTTGGGAGTTCTTCCTAGGTTCGATTTCTGAACCAGGCATTTCGCACCAGTCTCCTCTGAGCATATTACAGTGGAGAGGTCCGTTTTTTGCATGTTCAGCGCCTCTGACTTATCGGAACTTAAAACTTGAATTTCCATGTCTATATCCATCTTATGTTTTTTCGTTAGTCTTATCTCCTCTGTTTTTCCAAGGTTCTGGTTTACCGTCTCCTCTTGAGACTCAACTCTTTCCTCTTTCTGAGTTCTAGGGCTGACGCCCCTTCCGAAGTATAGTTTTTATTAAAGGACCTTTCTTCTTTTGTTGTAATTTTGTGTATGCTTATTTTACCCAGCTGCCGGAAGCAGATCAAGTTTTCATTTCTTACTTTTCTTTTAATTATCTGGTTATTGTAAAGCAATTTGTTTAGCTTCTTTAGCTAATAAGAATTCAATAAAAAACACATATGAACTATGCCAAGGTACAAATAAATGTTTACATTATGACAATATCCACCCAATGGCCTTTTGCCCAATCTGTATCATTATTATATTTATGTTCATCACCAGTAACAACATTATAAACATTATAAACTTAATAAGGTAATCCATGAATGCCAGCAACCTGGTAATATGATCGCATGTCTTCATAGGGACATTCATAGATCTATTGAAACTTTGAATAAACAAATCGAATTGTGGTTTATTTGTTTCATTGCCATAGAAATCCCAAATAACAAACATGGGTATAGATCTGAAAATGGTTCTACAATAACTGGTTCAGACGTCATTACACTTCTAACATGAAAAGAATGATAAATTGAAAAGTGACTTAATCCCATAATTTTAATTTTTTTTATTCGTTATGTTTTTCTTTATTATGCGGATAAATTTTGAATTTAAAGGAAACAGTCATCTCTTACTGTTCGCTAGGAACAATTACACGTATTTTAAAACTATATTGTTCTCACTTGAGGAATTTTTAACACATGAACACATGACTACGTAATTATTAAACCATTTTCGGAAAACTATGGAGTGTTTTTATCAAAATATTGATTTAAATATGCGTGCATCAATAACGAAAATTTTGATAATTCTATAGATGCGCTATCATCTACCCTATGAAAAAAAATTTTCGGAAAAACATGGAAGCTGAACACGGAAATATACGTAAAAATATGTAAAAAATACGTAAAATGTACACTTTCCGTGTTTTTGGACAGGAAAATACACTGTATTTTGAAACACGGAAATGGACATTCCGTGTTTTAGAAAACACGGAAAATATGGTGTGTTTTCCTGTCCAAAAACACGGAAAGTGTACATTTTACGTATTTTTTTACATATTTTTACGTATGTTTCCGTGTTCAGCTTCCATGTTTTTCCGAAAATTTTTTTTCATAGGGCTATAAGATGTCCATCAATAATACGTAACTTCACGAGCAAAAAAACAAGAGTTTGCATCTCTGGTTGGGGTTGCAAGTCTAATTGCAAACATAGTGCAGGTGTGTAGTGAAAATCATTAATTCAATTTTTTTATAGTAAAAATTTTTAAGATCTGCACGCAATGATAAAGACTATAGAAAATTCGCTTCTTTTTTCGCTAATTCCTTCCGTAATATTCATTATTTTGTAATTTTATAAACATAATATGTTAATTAAAGGTGTCTTCATAAAGTAACATCGTAGAAATTTAATTTGCTAATTAAATAATTTTTTTTTCATGGGTACGTACTATAAAATTTTAATATAGATTTTATTTATGTAATACAAAGATAACGATAACGATAATAATAAAAAAAAATAACTTGATATATCGATTTATAGGTAATTCTATTAATAACTCCTTCCTCGAAACAGCTTTTTAGGAGAAATGAAACTTTAACTGTTTCTTCAAGACCACCATTAGCAAGATTAAATTTAATGGTATCCTTTATACCGGAAAAAGTACGTTCGCAAGAAGCATTCGTAACTTCCAAAGCCAAATGGTCCGCTGCAATAGAAGATACTATTGGAAAATTTTGTGTGTTTACTTTCCACCACGATAATGGATTTGTTCCTGGTTCATGTGGCAGAGAAAGGTAAACTTCTAGCTCATCTATTTCCGTCTCACTTTCTCTCCTGTTTTCACTTAATTTCGTAAATTGTCTAAAAGTTTTTAATTTGTCTTTAGGTCTAGTAACTATTTTTGGGTTATTTGTTTTATATATGATGAATAAAGAGCTTTCAATTGATTAATGGCCAATTTACGATCAGTTTCATAAAATGCTTCTAACTTAGTTGACCAGTCAAGTAAGGTAGAAATAACGAAAGACTTTGAAAGATAAGTCCAGTGTTCTTATAATTTATTCTTCATTTCTTCTCCAGCTTCACCATGTGTACTAATTAAAGCATATTGATTCAATGCATTGAGAGGCCTAAAATAATTAATCGTGAAGATCCATGGGAAGGTTGTGGAGCGTTTAAAAGGACTAAAGTGCCGCGTGAAATGGTTTGAGAAGTTGTACCATTTCTTCTATGATTACCCAATCCTCAACATCCAAGTATTCATTTTTTAAATTCGAACGAGATAGAATAAGACTATCAGTAACGGATCGGATTTGTAGTTCTCTCAACCATCGAAAAGGTGGAAATCCATTTTGACTCGACATCAATCATGGGATGATAGAATGGACACTCTAGAATGGCAGAAATTCTTTTCATTACCTCCAGGATCGAAGGTGAATTTATCTTATTACAAAAATGCCGAGCTTTCTGAATTTGGATAAAATGTTTTTTTTGACCGGCTTTAGCAATGAAATTAATAATATGTGCAGTGCAGTGCACATACTTAAGGTCAGAACTTATATTTCTTAGAAGAATACTTTGACATATCGAATTATTCAAATCATTTACTACGTTGTCACTTGTGATGTCAATAATTTGTTTTTTTTTATTCCCATGGTTTCTCTATTAGAAAAGTGGCATGAGTTGTGGCACGGGTTGGTGTCGGGAATGTTCAAAATGGCATGGATCTTGTGGCATGCATAGGAACGTTTTACGGAATGGCATGGTAAAAATGGCATGGACATTACGGCAAAGGGTGTCACGTAATATCACATCATATGAAGTGGCACGTTCAGATGACATGTATGTGTACATTACACACGTGTTGGCTCATGATACACAAAAGATCAGTAAAGGATTTTTTTTAAAAAAAAGAGCGATATCTCATGATTTCATTGATGAAGCTTCCCTGCGTGTCTTAAAAAAATTCTTTATAAAATTTTGCTTTATATGCAGGTAGCTTGTTCATCGCTTATCTATCTATATCATTTATTTTTGGGTGTGTGCACTTTAACGTTTTTGATTGGCCAAACCGAAAAATGTGATTTGTGTGTGGGAATTTCTATCTGTTTTGGAGTTTTGGAAACTTCTAAGCATAAATTACGTCGTTACCGCGAACTACCGATTTTTTGTATTCTGACGACTTTTTGAATTTCGAGTCTGTGCACTTTAACGTTTTGATTGGCCATAACCGAAAAATGTGATTTGTGTGTGGGAATTTCTATCTATTTTGGACTTCTAAGCAGAAATTACGTCGTTACCGCGAACTAACGATTTTTTGTATTTTGATGACATTTTGAATTAATTTTACGATATTTTGAATATATTATTACGATCTATTACGATCTATTGAATTATTTGAATTTAAGTAGTTATAAAGTTACTGATAAACACGCATTTAAGTTCCTATTAATTAAAGTTATTTTAAGTTCCTATTAAAGTTAAACGTTTTGAGTTCCTAATTGTGTAATTACTTTAATTCGTAATTACGAAATAATACATTATTCCGAAATCTATCTATTATTTATCTATATCTATATCTATCTGTCTTCTTAAATATCTATCTTCTATCTTCTGTCTGTATTATTTAATTTTGAGATCGTGTGCGTTAACGTTTTTGATTGGTCGAATCTAGAAAATGTGAGCTGGTTATTGGTTCAGTTTTGGTTTGATTCGGGTTCAGTTCACTCGTGTTTAAAAGTATTAGGAATAAAATCTGTACCCGGAGCACTCTCTCCTTTTTCCGAGGCCGGGTGCTCTACGTTGACGTACGATAAACATAATCCCAAAAAGTAGAATCAAAAATCTTAAAGTAAAAAGGGCTGATGCCTTTAGACCAAAGAAACGGAAAAGATCAGAAGATAACCAGTCAATAAGCATTAAAAAAATAGCTAAAATGCAACAAGCAAGTGATAACATTCCTGTCACAGAGAAGGAAAATACTCCTTCACTAACACAGGAACCCAACCAACTAACCTCCACTCCTCAAGCTAGAATAATTCTAGGACTCCTGACTCCTGACTCTCACAACAGAAATAATGAAAGTTGCGCGGACGAATTTGAAGAAGTAACTAGAACAACGAATAATGTATCTTCAGACTCCATTATGGGAAACGATAAAGATTCTAAAAATTCTCCGGCCAATGCACATGAGATGCGGCTGAGTAGGGAAAATGGTTACACAAATAAACATGCAGAAAATCGGGCCACTGATCTCTCAGATCAAACACAGCCCCAATTAGTATCAGTGCAGGCTATGCCCACAGACAGTGTTGTCATGGGACACGGACACGGACGGCGGACAGTCCGGGACGGGACGTCCGGGACATGTCCGCCCAGAATTTTTTTGTCCCGGACATTTTGCGACTCAACACGTGATCATCTACCAATAAAATTCGTATAATTCCGCAATTTGATTGGTTTTACCCGGCGGACATGTATCATGTTGGGACATTATTGCGGACATGTCCCGGACGTCCCGTCCCGGACTGTCCGCGTCCCTGAAAAATCGGCGGGACAATGTCCGTGTACAACACTGCCCACAGATGCCTCACACATGGAATCATATGATACTAATACGAATTTAGCAACTCATTATATAAACTTCTCAATACAGACAACACAAGCAAATAACCCGTATGAAATCAAGGATACCCCTTCTAAAGATCGAAGGGTAAATAATCAAAAAAAACCCTGGACAAGCCTGTTTGCAAAATTAACCAGGGTGCATCAACATACTCCACATTCTCAGTACATAATCAAATTACTACCAAAAATAATAGAGCTGCAATCTTTGATATTCGTACCCTTAATAACATATCTATGACCAATATTGTGGTAGTTTTAAATAAAAGTATTGGCAAAGATATTCTTGGATTAAAACCTCATTTTACAAAAGGAATTCGAACACATTTGGAAATTATATTTAAGTCTTATGATAATGTACAAAAATATAGTACAGAAGGAATCAGTTTGTTTAATTAAACCTTTTTAGATTATATTCCTACCAATAGCAGAAACTCTTATCTCTCAGTCAAAGTCAAAAATGTTCCAATTGATTTTTAAGAAAGTATCACAAAAGAAATTAAAGATACCTTTGAACATGTGGGCAAAATTTCTTCAATTAAACCTCTTGTTTTTGAGGGCACTTCAATTTTAAGCAATCAATGGGTAGTGATATTCGATATCACAAATGATCCAGATATAACCAAAAGACTACCAAGATTTATAACAATTATGGACCAAAAAGTAACTACCAAATGGAGAGAGGCACCTAAGCTTTGTTTCTTTTGTGATGCAGAAGGACATATCAAAAGAGAATGTCAACAATACAAAGAAGTACAAGAACTTAAAGCAGCATATAGTACCTATAAAAACAACAATGCAACCTTATCAAAAAATTCAATATCATACAGCCTAGTAGAGACAAATAATAATAACCCTACAATTATGGCACAAATATTAGAAAACAATAACACAAATGAACAAGAACAGCTCAATCAAGAGAAAACTATCACACCTCAAATAGAATCAACAATACAAAATAATATAACAAACATCCAAGAAGATCTCTCTGATCTGGATGTTAATGAAGCAGACAATAATATGACAGATCTTGAAAATCTACTTCAAGAAGGAAAAATCAAGAAGATTCAGTCATAGTAAATACCAATATAGATAATATAAATGCAGACAGTACACAACAAGAACCAGTATTTACTCTAGTAAATAACAAAAAAAAGAAAAACAAAAAAAATAACAATGGAACTGCTCGTAATAATAATCGTTCTGCTCCTTATACAAACCGTAACAAAGGACAACCTCATAACCATACCAAGTAATATTTTTTCTTTTTAATATACTATTAAATATGACTAATTAGAAAATTAAAATTGCAACTCTTAATATAAAAGGACTTAATAATTTATCCAAAAGACAGCAAACATTAACTTTACTAAAATCCTACAAATATGATATTATATTTCTTCAAGAAACTAATCTTACAAATGAAAAAACACGTGATCTTTTTAAACAACAATGGAATTATGAATCTATATGGACAGATAAAATAGCAATATTGGCAAGAAATAAATATATAAAGTTTATTAATTTCAAAGCAACACAAGAGGGTAGAATTATTACAACCCATTGTAAAGTAAATCAAAGGATACTTAATATAACCAATATTTATGCACTCCTCGTATACAAGAAAGACTAAACTTTTTAATAATTGGTCACCAAGTATAAAACCTAATTCAATAAATATAATAGCTGGAGATTTCAATACAAATTTAAGTACTACATTAGATAGAATTAGTCAAACACCACCACATAGTGATCCTTCACATCAACTTCTAAAATCAAATCTACGCAATTTCATCAACTTGGCTACTCATATAGGAATACATCCATTTCTTACCTTTCAACAAAATATACAAAATGGCAATATAATGGCAACCAAACTTGATTACATATTTATACATATAAGTGCCTGTCAGTCAATTACTACAAGATATAGGAATTCAGATCATCAGTTAGTAGAAGGCACACTAGATTTTAGTAATAATACCTCTCCATCTTCACTATGGAAATATAATAAAAAACAAATATTAAACAAATATATCAACACTGAAATTATAACAGAACTAAAGGAAGCAAATGAAGAAAACTGGAATTTGTATAAAATAAGAATCCAATCAATATTTTGAGCATATAACTACCTCGTACTCCAGAAACACAAATAGATAAACTTAACCAACGTATAAATAGTATAAGTACTAAATTAGCAGCTAATTCTTACCTTAATGACTTAATTTTGTTAAAACACAGCTTTCTGTACAACTCCAGCAAGAACTAGAATTTCTTGCAGAAAAATGGCAAATTAGATCAAAAACTTGCTAGATAGAAAGTGAAAAAAAATCAACAAAATATTTCTTCTCTAAATATAAACCAAAACACTCATTTTCAGCATTAACCAAAATTCAAATTCCACATGAACCTCATATAAGAGATTCAAGTAAAATCCTACATTTTATTCAAAAAACCTACAAAGAAATATACCAAAAAGAAGATTATAACATAAATGCAGCTGATATTTTAACTTCCAATCTTAAGCAAGTTACACCAAATCAAAATATAACATTAACAAAACAAATAACTAAGGAAGAAGTTTTAGAAGTTATTCAATATTTGCCCAACCATAAAAGCCCTGGTGCAAATGGACTCACATATGAATTTTATAAAGACACTACAGAAATTATAACTTCTATACTTGCTAAAATCTCTAGCAAAGTACTTAACTCTAGAGAACTTCCAAGTTCTTGGTATAAAAATCTTATTATTCTTATTCCCAAAAAATCAGATGTACTAGAAAATGTAAATAATTGAAGACCAATTTCTTTAGTAAACTGTGATGCTAAAATCTTTATGAAGATTTTAGCAAATCGTTTAAATCCAATATGTCATGAAATAATTAGCCCATACCAGCAAGGATTTATTGCAAAAAGATTTATCACTGATACTGCACTTGATATAATTACTACAATGAGGAATATCACAGACCAAAATTTACATAATTGGCTAATGCTTCTTGATCAACAGAAAGCTTTTGATCAAGTAAATCACCAATTTCTAATACAGTCAGGGATATTACCAAAAATGGATATCGGTTCTAGAACATTTCTAGAATGATCGACTAACAAATCGCAAATTTTGATTGGCTCTTGACGGTCTTTTTAGAGCCAAGATTTTACATCTTAGTGTAATATCCGTCTATACTTAAACGATATATAAATTCAAAGTAAAAATACTATAGATTAATAATCCGTAACGATCCCGTCATAATCCAATTTTTTAAAAAAGGTAAATGAAAAAGTGAAATTTGCTATTTAGATATTAAAACTACATATTAAAACTACATATTCACTTTTTTTTTTAGAGACTAATATTAAGAACGATGTCGCAGTCCTCATCACCAAAAGCCAAAGAGCTTCCCTGCATATTTCTTGATCTAGTTCGTAATTACAGTAGTCGGGGGTTAAACGTTTGTGGAATGCCAAAATCAGATCATTGGAGAAACGCTAATGCACCATCAGCGGCTAAAAAACTTGAAGCACTTAAAGATTTAATACCGGAACTTAGTGATCGACAATTTTCTCAATTTTCTCTTTGTGTAAACCATTATAATCAAGTTGTAGTTTCTGATCATTTTTACCAACAACTTTTAGGTAGTTCTAGTAACAGTTCCCGTCTTGAAGATAATTCTAATAACGATTCTACCTCTGCTTCCGAATTTAATGAAATGATTGTTGAAGATGTATCACGCCACTTGTTAGATTTTGAAATACTTGCAGATAATAATAAGTATATAATAACAGAATTACAACGGCAAGTAAACCATAAAAATGATGTAATATCCAGGTTAAACAGGCAACTAGAAGAATGCCATAAAATGATAGCTCAGCTAAGAGAATTATACGAAAGCCAATATGAAGTAAATGGACAGCTAACTGAACAGTGGAATTCTCGGTATAGCAATCAGCATAAGCGTATACAAGCCGTTATTGATATTGCGTTAATCGAACGAGAAGCATTATATGAAGATGTCGAATTTCTTATTAGAAATAATAATAGATTTTCTCTAGAAAATCTATTAGAATATACTCCACAAACATGGCTAAGTAAACGTAATCCGGTTGTTGTAAAATTTATCGAAACACTAACTAGTAATAATTTCGATGCAGGTTCTAAAAGTGCTGAAAAACTTTATAAGAGGGTGATGGCAGTTGATTCGGTATACGGGTCCAGACATGGAAAATATGTCTCAGAAATGGGTCTTATGGCGTCAGCCATTAAATATTCCATCGCACGATCCAAAACTATCATTAATGTTGATAACCATATCACAAGCTCAGGGTGTTATTCTAGTTTTCAGAAATGGTTAGACGAATTAGGTGAAAAAGAAGAAATTTTACCAGATGGTCTTTTGTTCTTAGCGTTCGATAATGAACAAAGGGGGCAAAAAAATTATTTAGATCGGGGACTTAATACGGTTATATTTCATATTGTCACCAGTTTTGTTGCTTTCAATATGGACTCTCATAATCGTATCCAGCATACTAATAATCCTTGGACTTTTAATTCCCTAAGTAGGTCGCAATACGAAAACCTTTTTGATACTACACCTGAAATGCGAGAAGTTATTGACCAAGAATTACATACGTATATTTCTGAATTACTTGATTTGTTATGTGAAGAAAAATCATCTGCGACTAATACGATTGATTCACTTGCTTCTAATATAGGTTCAAGTAGTCATTGTAGTAAACATTGTTCTAGCTGTAACGAGAAGAATATTGATAATCGGAAGCAGGTGTGCCCTAAATGTAAATCTCGTCTACCTACGTTAGCAGAAATGTCAAAAGACGATGATAAAGTTGAGAATATAACAGAAAAGTCGATTGCGTTTAAGCCATATAATATTGAAGAGCAGATTCAACGATCCAATGCACCAAGAATTAGCATAACTCAAAAAGCACATGCCGATCAAGGAGTTAATGTTCCGGAAATCTTTGTCCCTGACCCTCTTGATATTAATCCAAATTCAACTGCTAACGTTGAAAAAATTCTTCTCCACATTGAGAATATAGCAGGAATTAAAAATGGGATGCGTAAATGGGCAGTCGTAACTTGCGATGGCATTCCATATCATCGAATGGCTAACATAAAGGATAAATATCCATGGTTAGTTCTTGTTCCCGGGCCATTACATGAGGAAATGAATATGCTTCGAGCATATGTTGAATTAAATTGGTAATTTGTATTGTTAAATACTTTTTTTTTTGTATTTATATTAACTTTTAATTGCTTAAAAATAGGAGTATCGATCTTAAGCAATTTGCAATATCACAGGGATATAAGACCGAAAATCAGCTTAATTATTTTAAGAAATGCTACGATCACCACAAGTCATGGGATTCGGTCTGCAACATTTATCGCAAAGCTATGGCTTTGGAGTTAATATGGCCATACGTTAAAAGTCATCCTATTTCGACGGTAGAGGGTTATTTATCCTGGGTAAAAGAACAAAAGGATCTGCTTTATCAAGTAAAATTCGAGCAGGTAAATTTAAGAAATTAAATTCACCAGAATGTCTAGTTTCGAAATCAGACATCTATTTCGAAACAAATCATGATCATTTGTAATTAATTTATATATATATATTTTTTTTTTAGATATTTATTTATCTTCAAGCCATTGTTAATTACAGAACAGCAATTAGGAAAAACAATCCGTTATTGAAAAGAGCTGCGAAAAGAATTTTCTCTCCAATATGGTCTGCACGAAGGCACCCAATATACCGTCAGATAGAAGTTTCTGATGAAATACAATTTATGCGGCTTGACCCATTGGTAAGAGATGTTATAGAAAAGAATTGTGTTGTATCTCGATCAGGATTCATTAACCAGCATCAAGGACAAGATGCAATTTTAGAAGAAATAAATAAAGCTCTAAAAACTTTAATACCTCCCGTCCCACAAATGCGGCATTGGAAAATTGCTGCTCGAAATTGTAAGAAGTTTTTTCAGGTATGTATCTGATTATTTATAACCTAATTCTTTACATAAATTTATTTACATATCGAATTTTAGTTGCGAAATAATTTCTTCAACTTAATCGGATTAAATGATTCTCAAACGACTAGTCCAAGGAATCGGCCGGAAGCGACTGCGGAGTGCCAGAGGTTTCGAGCTCGTCTACGTAAAGATAATTTTGTTAATCCAACAATGGACTTGAAAACTACCTATAATAGCTTGGGAGAGGAATATGAATTAAGTTCACAATTGATGAATTTCACTAATTTAGCTAAGCAAGCTAGACGTGAATATATTACTAATGTTTTTATTAATAATGGCTCAGCTCTTTTATTTAGACCAATTCCGATTACTAAACAAGAAGCCATTGCACAAACAAGTGAAGTATCTATGACGAATGCAGAAATTGTTTGCAAAATAGAAGCGTTTCTTGAACAATTGGATGAGAGCGTTCAAAAAAAATATCGTGGAATTAAATCGAAAAAACGTAGTGAATTGTTCGTTATATTGGAAGAGGTAAGATCTTTAATTAACAATGAATCTAACATTGAAAATTTAGGGATATCGGGAAGTGAAATAAGTGAAGTAGAACACGCTTAAAGTTCTGAATCAAGATTCTTATTTAAAATCGGAGATCGTTGTGATTCTTATTTAAAATCGAAGGGCAATTTTAAATTTTAATATTCAAGGATTCTTTTTTTTTATTTTTATTTTTTTATCACTTTTATTTATTGATTTATTGACTGATTTATTTATTTATTTATTTATTTATTGATTGATTTATTGATTTATAATATTATTAAATTTGAATTTAAAATTTTAATAAAATCGAGGTTATAAGCAAAATGAAAAGTACCTTTATAATTTTTGCGGTACCCATAAACAAAAATAATTATAAACAATTGTCTAAGACCATCCGCTACCGGATTTCAAAGTATCCCCATCATACCGATCCGAATAAAATATAATAAAAAATATCCCTATCCTTATCCCTTTCGCGAGTCAAGCCTATATGTCAAAAGCACAATCTGCTTCAAAAAATTGCTTCTTGATTTATTTTCATCATCTTGTTTCATCTCATCAAGCCAATATTCAACTCTGACGGAAAATTTTGCCATTGGTCGTCTATTTGGATCCGATTCTAAGCTTCTTTTGGCCAATCTTGTATAGCATTTTGGCATTCCTTCTCCGAATCCTGATCGTTCGTGTCTTGTTCAATATCGGATGATACATAGAGTCCCAAATCAGTAATATGCAATATGTAAATTATTATGCCAAATATTACAAGAATGCAAATCAAATGAATCAATTCTTGTGAATAAATTGTTTCAAAATTACATGCGATACAATATAATATATTTAACTTATCTTTCCATATCATTTGAGATATAATTTCGAGATTCTGATGTAATGAACTTTGCATATCTCAAGATAACTTTTAGTCGGATCGTCTTTTGTTACTCCATATCTTGTATCTTTGAATCTTTATTCGAATGGAACAGGATATCGAATAAGTTCTGCAACAGTATTTTTTTATAGTATGGAAATGGCCAAATTATCCTTCGGTGCTTCCTATTTAAAATAAAATAAATAATTGGGGTTTTGAAGTTAACAAGTAAGTGATATTTCGAAAATAAATAGAATTTTTTCGATAGCATTTTTACTTGGATTATAAATCGGAAAATAAAATAAATACGAATAATATGCGCAGTATATTTAAAATTTGGTAGGTTTGATTGGTCACTGACTAATTAGCCAATCACATGAATGTTCTACCGGAAATTTCAAGAATCATGCGATTAACATTTTATTACCATAAAGGGTGTGATCGACATCATCCATTTTTGGTAATATCCCTGACTGTAATACTAACTTTACAACGAATGGGTTTTCTTCTACTTTTACATCTGTAATTGCAAATCTTTTCAACAAACAACATGCACATATTACTGAAAATGGTATGCTTTCAGAGCTATTTAATATGAGTAGAGGTGTGCGTCAAGGGGACCCTCTTTCACCTTTACTATATCTTCTATCATTTGAACCATTTTTACAAAAACTTGCCAATAAAATTCAAGGTATCACTATACAAAATCATGCATTCAAAGCAGCAGTATATGCTGATGACCTCACAATAGGACTAGGCTCAAATATAGACTAGAATTCCTTTAATAAAATTCTATTGCTATATGAGAAAGCCTCAAATGCACAAGTAAATAAACACAAATCTATTCTTATACCTCTTACAGAAGAAGCTAAAAAAAATAAACTTCCAGGCATAGAAACTTTTAAATTTCTCAAACATAATGAAACAGTCTCAATACTTGGATATTCAGTAAATGAAAATGGATATGCTCCTAGTTCTCTTTGGCCTAACACTATTCAGAAATTAAAACAAATTTTAGATAGTATAGCTGCTCAAAATCTATCTTTTAAAGGTTGTATTCTTATTGTAAATATGCTAGTATTATACTGTATTTGGTATACAGCTACTATCTTACCTCCTTCATATAAACAAATATCAGAACTTAACAAAATTATAATGAAAGCATTAAAGGTAATTCAAATATACTACCCCGATACTCAATATTTCAACAAGCATATTCTACATATGGTTTACAGGCACCAGTAATTACAGATATCCTAATAGCCCACATGATTAATATATGAATCAAGCTCTTAACTAGAACTAATTTATGGTCAAAAATAGAATGAGATATTATAACACAGCAAATTCTTAATAAAGGGGGAATTTTAATAAATGCAGCTTTATCTTCCAATCCTATAAAAACTAAATTCTGGCCTGATAGATGGAAGCCTTTTATCAAGGTCTGGAAGAAGGTAGAAGGATCAATTGGTGAAAACTAAGAACCATGGACTTGGGTTCCTGAAACTATATTATTAGCAAATGAACAAAGTAATACATATTCTGTTAAAAAGATTGTCCAATTTCTTAGAAACAAATCAATTACTATATCAATTACACAAAGCAATCTAATTTCAAATTCAACAGCTCTGCTCCATTGTAATTGGATATCTAACAAAAGAACAGATATTCTATGGAGACTTCTTCATAGAGCACTCCCATTAGGCTATCATCTAAAACATATTACTGCAACAGAAAATGGAAACTGTGTATGGTGCAAGGAGGAACCAAAACAATTGAACATTTTGGCTTGGAGGTCCCATCAGTCAACAGGTTTGGAATTTAGGTTACAAAATGTTAAGTAATACCTCAAATATAATGATACATACCTCTTTCAATGATATTATTTTTCCTACCCAACCTACTTCAGCAAGCACTAAAAGAGCAGTCAAATGGTTAAATATTAATATTATTATATATGAAATTTGGTATTTATACACATTTTCTAAACGGGGTAATAATATAATAAATACATTTAATATCCCAACCATCATCACACATCATTTAAACAGAGAACTCATAGTTTTTCAACAACTTTCTTACAAAGTAAAAAAGGGTTTTAGATTGACCCTAAATCTTCTTAAAAAATTGTAAAAACAAGAATATGTAGTATTATAACTGTATATATTCAATAAAGTACCATAAGCGCACCTTATATATATTAAGATAAATTTAAAAAAAAAAAACAAAAAAAATGTGAGCTGTGCATGGGAAAACTGCAGTGTTTAATAGTTGGATTATGACAATTAATAGATGTGGGGAAAAAACTAAAAATACAAAGTTGGGTTATGATAATGCACTTTACCAGGAAGGGGGTGCATAGTTAAGCGGTATGTGAAATGTTTCTGCACAGATCTGTGAGATTTTTCTATGATTACTTATATATCTATTGTATGATAGCTGTTTAACCAAACATTGCTTTAACAGGTTTTGTCTCAATAACAAAAAAATCATTTTTATTATCTTTTGAAATTGTACTAACTAAATTTGTTATAAGACTGTATTGGTATTAAAAAGCCTGTCAACGAAGTGACAGGGTGATCATTATTGCGAGAGCAGATGACTTTATGACTGGTCATGTGCAGGTTTTTTATATATCCTTTTATAGTTATTCTTTGATTATTGTTGTAATATTTTGTAACTTGTATATACAGGTATTTTTGAATTTGCATATGATTTTGAAATTTATATTATGATTATTGTTAGATCAGTAATAGGGATAATGGCTATAGCCAAGTATGAACCAGTATTATGGAAGGAGTATTTAAGGTCAATGATCTTAGTAAAGAAGGCTATCTTCTCTTCGCTATCGCTCACCTTGTAAAGGCTAGCTCTATCGTTTCCACTGTATACATTTCAATTTGTTTAAGAAAAAAATTTTTCATAAAGAAACTTTAATACGTTAAAAAACTATATAGAGCAAGTAGTATTTTCATACATAATATTGAGTATGTCTACAAATTGCACGATGCATGCCAGGAGTTGGACGAAACTGATCTTAAAAAAGAATGCTGTCTCTATCGTTTTCACCTTTTTGCTAAAAGCATTATTTTAAGTCTAATAACTGTGGTTAAGACATGATATTAAATGATGATTATAAGTAAGCTTCGAGACTATAGTGGTGGTACACAAACTGTACATTTTTGGTTTCGTAGCTACTATGGCTCAATGACTCCCTTTGGCTTTATAACTGCAGTGACAGTTCAAGGGTTCTTTGCTTTTAGTTTGCGCTATAGTGTGATAGTTCAAGAGTCCTTTGTTTGGGTTTATAAGTTGCAATAGCAGTTTAAGAATTTTTTGTTGCAGTTCTGTAGCTAGAGTAATATGCAAAAAAAAAAGACAAAAGAAGGCATCCGATTATTATCAAATATCAGCAGATATAGGGCATTCTGATTGAGTATATAATGTTGGATATTGTTATGAAAATAAAGGAGTTAAAAAAGATATAAAGAAAGTTTTCGAATATTGCCAAAAATCTGGGATTCGTATTATTTCACTAACAATCTCTTCACATACATAACACTACACTGACAACCATTTTACTGACAAGCTTTTTTTACTGACAAATAACTCACCGACACTTGATTTGCTGACTAGCATGTTTTCACTAACACGTTGATTTTACCAAAATACACTTCACTGACAATTAATTTACTGACAAAATCAACTTACTGACAAGCTCAGTTTACCGAAAATAGAATTTACTAGCAAGAATATTCTACCAACAATACAATTCACCAACAAATAATTTGCTGACAAACAATTTGCCATATGCCTTAAGTATCACAGTTGATGCTAAAGTTATAGGGTCTCAATTTGAAACTATAAGGCCTACTAAAATCCATATATACTCTGTAAATATGAAATCTATACCCAAACCCTATTCTAACTCTATAAGACAAAGACAAAAAAAAACATCCAAAGAAAATTTTAAAATTTTATATCAAAATAGATCATAACTTCAGCATCAGCCATGACAATAATTAGTATTATCGTCATTAATAAAATGTGCAATTTTTATTGTTATTATTGATAAATTGCATAATACGTAATTATTCTTAGTAGTTTATTACATTGCCGCGTTCTAATCGTATTGTCGACGAATTGTATTGTCGGTAGAATAAGCTTGTTTGTATATTCTATTTTTGGTAAAATGAGCTTGTTGGTAAGTTAATTTTGTCAGTAAATGTAACTGTCGGTAAAGTGTATGTTGGTAAAATCAATTTGTCAGTGAAAAGGAACTTGTCAGTAAATCAAGTGTCGGCGAATTTTGTATCGGTAAAAAAAGCTTGTCGTTAAAATGATTGTCAGTATAGGTTGATGTCTGTGAAGTGATTGTTGGCAATTTGATTGCTACCCAAAAATCTGTGGACATGGGACATATGGATGGAATACTCAATGAACTTTGTTTTCACACTTTCTTGTATGTCATATTAGGCAGAGTTACTGTACCAAGTTTAGGAGTGAACTAACAAAACATGTTGTCGATTTAAGGGTTATAAAGATATATTCTTTGGTATTAAATGCTGAAGAACAATCTTTATTACTCCCTTGGGTTTCATTTGCCTGATTGGGATAAGGATGGAGTTAAAAATTGACTTCATAAAGAAGGATATAACACCAATACCTTCCTTGGTTTGACGACTAAAAAGTATTGGAGTTAAGAAGGATAAAAAAGCATTTGAAATAGCAGCACAAGGACCTCATGTTGTGATTAGGCTCTGTGATTGACCTCACATTGAAAATTAGGCACTATGGCTGCAATAGCAGTTCAAGGACCTCAGGTTTATAATTAGACTCCGCAGCTGCAATAGCAGTGCAAAGACCTCATATTGTGGTTAGGTTCCTGGTCGCAATAGTAGTGCAAGAACCTCACGTTGTAATTAGGCTCTGCACTACAATAGCAGTGGCACAACAGCTGCAATAGAAGCAGGTTTATCTTTGGCACAAATATGGGCTATAGGAGGCTGGAACAACAAAGCAGTTATGTTAAACTAGAACAAAGAGTTACAGTTTTCGAGAAAAATGGGGTTTGCTAACTAGCGATCCTCTTCTATCCCATATATTATTTAGATTTGTAAATAAAATCGGTCAGTTGTTTTGAATAAAGTCAGCTAATCTAGCAATAATAATGAAAAGCCGGTTAACGAAGTGATAGGGTGATCATTATTGTGAGAGCAGATGACTTTATGACTGGTCATGTGCAGGTTTTTTTTTATGTATCCTTTTATGGTTATTTTTTGATTATTGTTGTAATATTTTGTAACTTGTATGTACAGGTAATTTTAGATTTGTATATGATTTGAAATTTATATTATGATTATTGTTAGATCGGTAATAGGGATAATGGCTATAGCCAAGTATGAGTTGGTATTACAGAAGAAGTATTTAAGGGCAATGATCTCAGTAAAGAAGGCTATCTTTCTCTTCGCTATCGCTCGCCTTGTGAAGGCTGGCTCTATCATCCTCACTTATCTACCCAAAGTTAAACAAGCAGTATTGTTATATTATGCTCTACAGCTGCATTTGCAGTGCAAGGACCTGTTGTCTGTTTTGGTTCCACAGCTGCAGTAGCAGTACAAGGACCTGTTATGTATCTGGCTCTACAGCTACAAGTAGCAGTGCAAGAACTAGTTGTATTTGGCTTCGTGGCTGCAAGTGGTAGCACAAGGACTAATTTTTATTTTGACTCTGTGGCTACAAGAATGTATCTCATTTATATGGGCGGAACACAGTTACCGGTTCTCTTTACAGCTATGGGAAGATTTGATGGTTTTCCTCTATAGGAAGGCATTTTTGATCTGTGAATAGTTTTGGACTGACCCTTTTCTTGTGGGACATACTGAAAAGCCTGTCAATAAAGTGACAGAGTGATCATTATTGTAAAATCAGATGACTCTATAACTAGTTATATTACAGGTTTTTTATGTATCCTTTTATAGTTATTCTTTAACTATTGCAGTTATATATTGAAACCCGTATTTACAGAAGTATTCTTTTATAGTTATTCTTTGATTTTTGTTGTGAGATTTTGTAATCTGTATTTACAGATAATTTCAGATTTGCATATGATTTTGAAATTCATATTGTTATAATTATTAGATCAGTAATAGGGGTAAGGGATAATGGTGCTCGCCTTGTGAAGGCTGGCTCTATCACCCTTTTTTACCCACCTGAATTCAAGCTTGCAGTGTTGTTTTTTATTATATCAGGCTCCATGGCTGTATTGGCAGTGCAAGGACCTTTTGTGTACCTGGCTCCGCGGCTTCAAGTAGCAGTACAAGGACCAAGATAGTTGGCTTGCGGCTGCAAGTGGCAGTGCAATGACCTGTTGTATACCTAGCTCCACGGCTACAAGTAGCAGTGCAAGGACCAGAGGTAGTTGGCTCTGCAGCTGCAAGTGGCAGTGCAATGACCTGTTGTGTACCTGGCTCTATGGCTGCAAGTAGTAGTGCAAGGACCAAAGGTAGTTGGCTCCACAGCTGTAAGTGGCAGTGCAAGGACCAGTTATTGTATTTGGCTCCACAGCTGCAAGTGGCAGTGCAAGGACCAGTTGTTGTATTTGGCTTCACGGCTACAAGTAGCATTGCAAGAACCAAAGGTAGTTGGTTCCACAGCTATGAGTGGCAGTGCAAGGACCTGTTTTTGTACCTGGCTCCATGGCTGCAAGTGATAGTGCAAGGACCAGTTGTTGTATTTGGCTCTATGGCTACAAGTAGCAGTACAAGAACTAATGAACCTTGCTCATACTGACAAAAACATATTACCAACTAGTGTTAGGACCTGGGCGTTGCTCAGGGTTGAGGTTTTTAATTGTTTTTTATTTTAGTTTTAATTGTATTTTATTTTAGGTTTTTAATTATTAAATTAAAAATATATATATATAAAATAATAAAAAATAATTCTAACTCTAAACATTAGGTCTCAAGATTATTATAAGCCCTCATGATTATTAGTTTAAAGTTATATATAGGGCTTTGCAATAAAAAGGGCCGATACTGCCCAAAAATGAAAATCAGGTTTTTGTTATATTCAGATAAATTTTGAAATGCGCTATATTTTTCAATTATAAGTGGCAATTGATTTGCATAATAAAAAATTAAGATATTTAAAAAAAATTTTCTTGGGAGCTTCGTACATCATGGGATTACCCGATATAATAGACTAATCAAATCACAAAAATTTTGATAAACCCAGATCAGTCTGAACAAAACAAACATGATTTTCTCAAAATCATATATAAACCAGTATCAGCCCTTTCTACTGCAAAGGCCCCATATATGAAAACCCCATCCCAAAGCTCAACATAATGAAAGCTGACCCTAACCCTAACTATTAGATCTCAAGATTATTATTAGGCCTTATGATTGTTAGTTTAAAGTTATATATATCGATACCCCCTCCCAAAGCTCAACATAATAAAACTGACCCTAACCCTAACCTATAGTCCTTATGATTATTTTAGGCCTCATGATTATTAGATTAAAGATATATAAATTATATTTATTAATTATAAATATAAATTAAATTAAATAATAATATAATAATACTTTTAAAACTATTTATAATTATTTACAAATTAATTAAAATTTAAATAATAATATTTTTAAAATTATATACAAATTAAATTAAGTATAATAATACTTTTAGAAGCTATATACAAATTAAATTAATTATAAAATACTTTTAAAGGCTATATACAAATTAAATAAATAATAAAAATACTTTTAAACTATATACAAATTAAATAAATAAATAAAATACTTTTAAACTATATATAAAATATATACAAATTCTAAAATATCTAATATATACAAAAATTATATAAAATATATACAATTCTATTATAATTTATAAAATATATACAAAATTATTCATCAAAAACTTCTCTATATACAACATTTCTAGTATATACACTCTCTTTTCCCTCTATATGCCCATCCTTAACCAAGACTTTAATGTTATCTTTTGACTGAACTCTTGACAAAGCTACATATTATTGCCCATGGGAAAAGACAGGTTTGGGCAATATAATCCCATAATAGGAATTGTTTGACCTTGAGCCTTGTTAATTGTCATTGCAAAAGAAAATCTAATTGGAAATTGTCTTCTTACAAATTGAAATGGAAGATCAGAATCTGCTGATGTTAATCTTAGTCGAGGTATAAAAACTCTTTTTCCTTTGTTGACTCCTGTTATAATTTTAGCATCTAAAACAAATTTCTAACAATTTTTGATCATTAGCCTTGTACATTACATAATCCTTCAGATGGGTCAAGATTACGTAAAAGAATAACAGGTACATCTTTTTTTAGTATTAAATGATACGGTGGCATGCCACTTGGTGTTAAAGTATTTAAAAATTCAGTGGGATAAAGACTTTGATCAACTTGATCTTTATCCTCAACTGAATCAGCAGAAAAGTATTCAAATTCCTCAGTATCAGAAATTTTTTTAAGTATTTGTTGATTAATGTCCTCAACATCTACATTTTTTGTTGTAAGAATTGCTCTATCTCTAATATAGTCAGATTTTTGATAATTTGTAGTAATATCAGTAAAGGTCTCTGATATTAAATCATCAATATCTTCACTATCCAAGACTATATTATCAGGCAATCTTATATAATCTTCACCAATATCAGAATGTGTTGTTACTTTTCCTTCACCAATATCTAATAAAAAGTCAACAAAGTTTTTTTGTTCAACATCATCTTGTTGTTGAACTCTCATATTAATAGTTAATTTCATGGTCTTAACATTTTTCCAAAGATATGAAGACTTTAAGCATGCATCAACTATTTGTGGACATGTACCTCGAACTACTACAGGTAATATTTGTTTAAAATTCCCACCAAGAACCATAATCTTCCCTCCAAAAGGTAAATCAGTATCTGTTAAATCTCTAAAAGTTCTGTCAACAGCTTCAAAAGCAAATCTATTCATCATTGGTGCTTCATCCCACAAAATGGCTTTAGCAGTTTGAATTAATTTGGCTAATTCAGATTGCTTTTCAATATTTAAAGTAGAATCATGATCTACTTTTAATGGAATTTTGAATCTTGAATGAGCAGTTCTTCCACCACTCATTAATAAGGCAGCAATTCCTGATGATGCTACAGCAATTGCAATTCCATTTAAATGTTTTTTTGATCTTATATAAGCCAAGATCAAATTATACAAAAATGTTTTTCCAGTTCCACCAGGGCCATCAACAAAAAATAAAGTTTGTTCAAGTTCACCATTAATTGCTTTTATAATTTCTTCATATATTTTTTTTTGATCTTCATTTAAACTTTTTTCATTTAATAAAGTTTTTTCAATTTCATTTTGATCAAAATTTTGTTCTTCAGCAATTAATGTATTGTGTTGATGATCTTCTTCTAATAAATCATAATTTATAATTGGAAGACCTGGAAAATCTGAAAGAGCCATTCCATTTTGAATCAAATATTTTTCAATAAGCACCATTGCTTTTGTAATAGCTAAATCTTTTTCATCCTTTTGAAAGATAAAATCTTCAATTAGATGATCAAGAAATTTTTCCCAAAGATCTTTTATATTTGCTGGTTGACAGTAAACTAATAGAAAAGCAAATAAATGTCTTAGTTGGGAAGGCATATTGTATGTGGCAGCTTCTGCAAGGCAAGCATCACATTCATTATCATCATCAACCAAACCAAGTTGAAATGCTACATCTTTATATGAATCATATTTTACACCATTTAATATTTTTAAATCATCAAATGATTTAACACCACTTACTACATTTAATAAAACTCTTAAATAAAATCTCTCTGTATCTTTTGGGTTAATAAAATACATTCGAGAAATTACTTTTTCACCACCTCTTTTTCTTTTTTGGCAGTTTTTAGTTTTTTTATTCCAAGTAAAGTGCTTTGGAATTTGCATATATTTCAAAGATTGAATAAATTCATTATCAGGATTATCTTTACAAAGTTCAAAATATCTTGTTAACTTTGTATGTTTTTCCTTATCAAGATCTTTTGATGATAATGCTTTTGATTTAAAAAGAACCTTTTGTTGATTTTCCAAATGTATTGGAAGTCTAACAACAGTATGAGATCGTTCTTGTAAACCAAAATCAAATAACCTCCATATTCCTTCAGATGCAGAAACATATCTTGCATTTATAAATTTTTCAATTTCATCATTTGGATTCCTTAAAGATATTAAAACTCTATCCTGTCCCTTATATACATATTTGTAAAGATATTTAATAGATTTAATGCTTGAACATATCTCTACATTAAGGTGACAGTTATATTTTTGACTTAAATATGGATTATAAGGAACAATCCATCTATTGTCAATATCAATTGATGCTCCATGTTTTTTAATAATTCTTGAATTTTGTCTTCTTCTATAAATAGGGTATCCAGAATTATTTGTAGAAGTTTTAGCAGTAAATTCTCTTGGATAATATTTACTGCATTTTCCATCAATCATACATGGAGATGATGGATTAATATCTTTTCCACAGGGTCCATGAATCATGTTTCTGCTAACTATCTCATATAGTTTTGGTTGATATTTTTGATCAGGAATTTCAGCAGATATAATTTGATCAAAATCTTCAGGAGTTTGTGGTTTATCTTCAGGTGCCAATATAAGTAATATATGAGAATGTGGCAACCCTCTTTTTTGAAATTCAATTATATTACAATATGCAATAACTTTTCCTAAAACAGATTTTTTAATTAAATCCTTAATTATTGCATCTAATTTCAATCTAAAAACTCTTGCTATCAAATCTGGCCTATCAGCAGCAGTTTGATTTTCTAAAAGTTCATTTTCAATTTCAGGCCATTTTGGATTACACGTTACTGTTATAAACAGATCAGGTTTTCCAAATTGTCTAACAATTGCCATTAAATCTTGGTACAATTGTTGATAATATCTTGTAGATCCTGTAAAACTTGATGACAAAATAACTTTTTTGCCAACATTTTCTGCATTGACTTCTTCAGCATCTTCATTAGAAATCATATCTTTTAATCCTGCATAGATTTCTAATTTTAAATCTTCTTGATGCTTTTTTTGCCAACTTATATTATTTGTCTCCCATTTTACAAACTGATCTACTATATACTGTTGAAATAATCTGCCTGAAAGATATATAATACTATCTTCTTTGAGTTTTTAATCATAAATCTATAAACTGCAAACTCCCTAAGAGATATTGTTAATCTTTTTTTCTTTTTTTGTTGAACCTTTGATGATGTTTTATCATTATCATCACCATTATTATTATCTTCATTATTATTATTATCAGGTTCATTAACTTCAATAACTTCTTTGCTTTTTCTTTTATCAACCTTTCTTTTCTTCTTTTGAGGTTTATTATTATCATCATCATTATCAGAAATGTTTTCAGGTTCAACTTTTTTAACTTGTTCTTCTGTTTGTTTTTCTTTTCCCTTATAAACTTTTCTTTTTCTTTTAGATCCTTCATCACCTTTTTCACTTGTTTCATCAATACTCATGAAACTTGTAGCGGATCTAAGAGTTGAACCTTCAAATGTTTGAGATAACCCTGTATGACTTTCAGAACTTGCTTGTGATAAAGTTCCATAGTCAGTAGAAATAGATTGTCCTGCTTGGGGTTCATATTCTTCATCTTCAAGTATCATTGTTTCATCTTGTTGTATTTCTGTTTGTTGTTGGACTTCTTCTTGAACTTCTCGCTGACCTTCTTGTAGACCTTCTTGTTGAATATTTTGTTTGGCTTGTTGTATAAAAACATCAAGCTTTTTTTGCCAAAATTCTTGAGATGGTGTGCTTGAAGTTTCACTACTTGCCAAACTTGCCAATTCTGCAATAATTTGATCAACAACTTGATCAGCAATTTGTCCATAATAATTTTCATCATCATCATTATTGTTATTAAAATTATTATCATATTCTTCTTCTTCTTAATTAATGATTTGTTCTAGTCCAACAATTTCTTCTACTACAACATCTTTTTTCAATATTCCTCTATGCCAACCATATTCTCCATTAGGGAATAGCAAAAGATATTGTAAAGGATCATATGCACCATGTAATTCAGATATTCTTTTAAATGTATTATCAAGTCTCTTAATAAAAATATCTCTAGGTCGTGTTGTTGGTTCATTGTTACAATACATTGCAGCTACTTCTGAAGCTACTGGTGCATTATACAGCCTCATATTCCTATGTATTGCTATATGCAATACTTGTTCATTTACATTTTCTATTTCATGATTCTTTGCATCTTTATAAAATTTTATAAAAGGATTTAAAGAATATAATTCCTTTTGAATTTCTTACAACAGATTAAAATTTAATTGTTTTTCATTATTTCATGTCTTCTGTTGAGTTGATTTTCTGGATTATCAGAATCATAAAAATAAATTTGGAAGAATTTTGGTTGTTCTCCTTCATTTGGCATAAAAGAACTAATTTTATGGTATAATGTTTCTTGAATTCTATAAGTATAAACCCCTTCTCTGGAATTTGCAAGATTCTTATCTAAATTGGTACCAATTGATGTAAAAGCAAATAGTTGATTATATGCTCTTATTTGTGTAACAAATGGTACATTAGATTCAGAATCTTTTTCTGTAAGCAATTTTTTAATTGCTGTTGGTGGTGGTGGAAGTGGTGCTAGCATAACTTGTCCATTCATGCAGCATAGTCCTGATTTTTCTTGCCTCCATTTTAAAGCCCCACAATGTTTACAAATAATGTCCATTCCTCCCAACATATGCCTTCCCTCTATCACATCCACCTCTTCTATCTCTTCTTTCTTCTCCTCTTCCTCTTCCTCTTCTATCCTTTCTTCTTCTTCAATCTCTTCCATTTCTTCAATATCTTCTATATCTTCCATTTACTCAATCTCTTCCTCTATCTCTTCTTCTTCCTCTTGCTCCTCTTCTACCTCCCTCTCCTCTTCTATATCCTTTTCTTTTTCTATCCCTTCATCATATTCATCTAAACTACAATGTCCTATTTTATGAAATTGTTTATATTGTTCTTCTTTTTTCTTTTTATTGTTTCTTTTTCTTCTTTTTCTATTTTTTTTGTTGACTTTTGCTTTCTTTTCAGCAGGCATAGATGCTCTAGATTTCTGCTATCTCAATCTAGTAGCTTCTTTTCTTTCTTTTGTTCTTGTTCTTGAAGCTACAGGTAAGTTTGCTTTAGATTGAGATCTGGTCTTGAAACAGGTCCTGTTACTAAAGATGTAGAAGCTTTTTTTTGCTTTGCATAGAATTTACTCTTTGCAGCTCTTATTCTGCCTTCTCGCTTTCATTTTTCTTCATCAGTTTCACCTCCTTTAGGTACAGGATATAAACCTAATATTTCTTGAGGTATAGGCAAGATTTCTTTTCCTTTTCCTTTTTTTGACATTTTCTATCTCAATAAAAAAAAATAAAAAATACTATTATTAATTATTTGAATATATATAAATTTAAATAATACAAAGTATTTATTTAATAATAATAGAAATTTTACTTTATATTTGTAAATTTTTACCTGTTTTATCTGTTTTTTAAATTTTATATTTAAAAATCATATTTATAATATTTTAATTAAAATTTTATTAAACTTACAGTTTATTGGTTTAAATTTGTCTAATATATTGATTACAAATCTGTTAAATAATAATTTGTTAGCAAAAAAAAATTATTCTAATAAAAATTAGTTTTTTTTTTAAAAAAAAAAAGAAAAAAATTAAAAAAAAATTTTTTTTTTAAAAAAAAAAAGAAAAAAATTAAAAATTCGTTAACAAAAGACAAATCCATATTAAGGCAAAATCGGGCTGTTACATGAATCTAATTTGTTATACTAATTTCAGCAGTTACGCCGATTTGCTATATTATGCTAATTTTGTTACATTATACAAACCTCTATTGTTTTCTATTTTAATTTAATTTATTTTTTTAAAAAATTATGAAGGATTACACAGGCCCGTAGCATAAGTTCAGGTCACCAACCCATATAAGGCCATGTTTTGTTTGCTTGTAACTTTCGTGGGACTCTTGGTTCAATTGAACCCAAACTCAGCTCAATTGAACCCGAACTTGGTTCAATCGAACTCGACTTGGTTCAATTGAACCCGAATTTGGTTCAATTGAACCCGATCTTGGTTCAAATGAACCCGATCCGGACGCGGTCAGTCAGAGTTTAAATTTTTGTGCAACCCTACTATTTTCGTGGAAACACAAAATCTGACCTCTATTTTTAGTCGGAGTTTGAAAAATTTTCAGGGTCAGTGACCCAAGTACGAATTTTTCAAGGGTAGATTGAGGAAAGAATTTTTTATATATTTTTCACATGAATTTATAGTAATATTTTGGTGTATTAAGAATTGGACCAATAAAAATTCAAGGGCAACCTCCTATTAAACTCGAGTGAAGCACCCCAGAAATCGTGACAGACATTAGCGCCTTAGAAGAGGTAGATTCTCTTTTCAGCTATGGGAAGATTCGACGGTTTTCCTCTATATGAAGGCATATTGGTCCGTGAATGGTTTTGGATCATCTCTGTACCTGTAGGACAAGCAGAACATTATAGGTGTCTCTTTCATTTACTATTGTGATGTATAGTAGAAAATGTGATTATGTATATTAGAGCCCATAAGGGTAGAGAGCCCTTATCCCATATGTTTTTCAGATTTGTAAATAAAATCAGTCAGTTGTTTTGAATAAAGTCAGCTGATCAAGCAATAATAATTACTAAAAATAGATATGAATGGCAAATTTTAATATCTAAAACCTGATTGCTTATTAAAATTTATTTAAGCTTGCCAGGAAGCTATTTTTGGGGCATGATATCATATATTATGAATCTAAAATCCAAAAAAACTTTGGGTCTGTGTACCTTACTATTTTTGATTGGCCATATTAAAAAACTGTGATCAGTGTATAGGAAAATTTTGAATAAAATTACTAATTAAAGCTACTTTCTTAAATTACGACATTGGATATTCTAAAATTACTTTTTTATATTATAATAAAAATATCATATTAGAATAATGCACAGCATTGTGTATCTGAAGCGAAGATCTAATTTCATTTTTGATAAACACAAATCAAAACAACACGATGCATCAAAAATGTTACTATTATATGCATGCGGACAGACACCAAATACAGAAGTTACATTTTTGATATTACTATTATTGATGCATCAAAAATGTACCTTTTGTATCACCTTATGTAAACATATAAAGTCCTTCGCTATGCTCTGGACAATTACTAATTTGTGGGTTTGCGCTTTTCAACCTATAATGATTCCTATTTAAAGCTATAATCATTGTGACATTTTTTTTATTTTTAATAATTATATTATCATTATTATATTTTGTAATCAGTCTATAAGTTATACCAACATGAGTTTGTTCATTTTAGCAATTGTTTTCATGAGGATGTATGTAAGATTAGTTGATTTTTCGTTTTACATTACATGAAATCTGAAAAATCAGATTTTTTGTTTCACCTTATATGGAATCTGAAAACTTGGGTCAGTTGGTCAAATTTTTTTCTTTCTTTTTTTTTTTTAATAGAATAATGTTCACATTTAAAATTAGACCATGCAAAGTTTAATTTTTGTTTTGCATTATATGAAATTTGAAAACACGGGTAAACTTAGGTCTATTGGATTTTTTTTTGTTTTTTTTAAATTATTGTAAATTAATAAAACAATGTTTACATCTAAGATTAGGCACTCAAAGTTGATTTTTGTTTTGCATTACATGGAATCTGAAAACTTGGGTCGGTCAGACAGATTTTATTTTATTTTATTTTATTTTTAATATAATAAAATGTAAACTATTACATTTAAAATTAGGAATTTACTGTAAATTAATAGAATAATATTTACATCTAAGATTAGGCATGCAAAGTTGATTTTTGTTTTGCATTACATGGAATCTGAAAACTTGGGTTGGTCAGACAGATTTTATTTTATTTTATTTTATTTTTAATATAATAAAATGTAAACTATTACATTTAAAATTAGGAATTTACTGTAAATTAATAGAATAATATTTACATCTAAGATTAGGCATGCAAAGTTGATTTTTGTTTTGCATTACATGGAATCTGAAAACTTGGGTTGGTCAGACAGATTTTATTTTATTTTATTTTATTTTTAATATAATAAAATGTAAACTATTACATTTAAAATTAGGAATTTACTGTAAATTAATAGAATAATATTTACATCTAAGATTAGGCATGCAAAGTTGATTTTTGTTTTGCATTACATGGAATCTGAAAACTTGGGTTGGTCTATCAGATGTCTTTTTAAATTTAATGTAACCAAAAGAATAATATTTACATTTAAGATTATGCTATACAAAGTTGATTTTTCGTTATGCATTATATGAAATCTAAAACTTAGGTCAGTCAGTTGGATATGGTATATATTTTATTATTTTTTATTTTTTTTATAATGTTTACATCTAAGTTAGGCCATGCAAAGTTTGATTTTTTATTTTGCATTTATATGAAATCTGAAAACTTGGGTAAACTTGATCTGTCAGAGGTTTTTTTTAATTTACTGTAAATTAATAGAATAATGTTTACATCTAAGATTAGATACGCAAAGTTGATTTTTGTTTTGCATTATGCGGAATCTGAGAACTTGGGTTAGTCGGTTAGATTTTTTTTTAATTTAATATAAACCAAAAGAATAATGTTCACATCTAAGATTAGGCCATGAAATTTGATTTTTCATTTTGCATTACATAGAATTTGAATACTTGGGTAAACTTAGGTTTGTCAAAGAGTTTTTTTTTTTGTTTTTAATTTATTGTAAATTAATAGAATAATATTTACATCTAAAGATTAGGTATGCAAAGTGATTTTTGTTTTGCATTACATGGAATCTGAAAACTTGGGTCAGTCAGTTAGATTTTTTTTAANAGATTAGGCTACACAAAGTTGATTTTTTGTTTTGCATTACATGGAAACTGAAAATTTGGGTTGACCAGTCATTTTTGTATTTTTTTATTTTTTTAATTTACTGTAAATCAATAGAATAATATTTACATTTAAGATTAGGCCATGCAGAGTATCAGCCGGTTAGATGTTTTCTTATTTTATTTCTTTTAGCCCTATGCATTGATGAAGTCATACTAGGGTTATTATCGCGAGGATCACCCCTTGTGGCTTGTATAAGTAAGGCTTAAATGGTAAAACAATAGATATGCATACGATTGTATGCATTATGGATTTGCATATGATTGTGATGAGATTTTCATATTATTAAAGGTAGAGTGAACGTAGATTATTTATCATATAATTTTAGTAGTAAATGAGATTTATATAGAAAATAAAAATGTGCTACAAATAAAACTTTTTATGGTTGTTATAAATTTAGCCAAAAATTTTATAATATGTAGTACAAAATACTCTTTTTATAATAGTAAAATTTTAATAAATATAGTATTTGAAAAATTATACTTCTATATGTTCTTAAGTTGGCTCAAATTTTCTTTAGTTACACAAAAATAATTGATTCTAATTGGTTAAATCTATGTTGTTTACTATTGTAATTGGTCAATCACCTGATTTCATATGACCACAATGTAATCACTATTAAAAATGATCTATATTTACCCTACCCTTAAGGTCATAGACATGCAGATGGTGCAGGCAAGTAAGACTATAAGAGGATACATATGAGTATAGTAAGAGAATTTAGTGCTTTTTTCTTTGCGTCTTTGACTACTTGATCTCTTCAGAGCACAATTTCGATCTGGCTTCTTCATGACTGGCCCACTACCCTCTCCCTGTTTTTCGAATAAAAGTTGCATTCTTTTGGTTGTCCTGCATGAGAAATTAAGTATACCAGTTGGAAAAAGAAAAAAAAAACAGAAATAGTGAGAAAAAATGAGATTAAAAAAGAATAAAGTAAAATGAAAAAGTGAAAGTTGAAGTAGAATGCGCCATACCATAGCGTGGGCCCATACTTCCGATCCTCATTTGTACTTCGTCATGTGCATGCAGTAACCGCATACAGTGACAAGCTTATAAGAGATATGAAAATTGGTGAATCACAAGTATGAAAACAGAAGAGAAAGTAGTGAAAGTGGAGCACTACTCCTATATATATCTTATATTGTCATGTAAATAAAACATCCCAGCGAGAATAATATTTTTTATTTATTTTTTTTTATTCTTTTCTTTTATTTTATTATTATTTTATTTTTTTTTATAAAATATTCACATCTAAATTTTGGCCATACAAAGCTAATTGTTTGTTTTGTATAAATAGTGTTCCAAAATTCTGGTCGGTAGGTCAGTTTTTTTTTTTAATCTACTGCAAATTAATAAGCTTATGTTTACATATAAGGCTACACAAATAGCAAAAATGGAAAATTGGCACGATAAGATTTTTTTAAAATTTTTTTTTGAAAAAAATAAACAGCGAGTTATGCAAACCGATAAATAGTGTTCCAAAATTCTGGTCGGTAGGTCATTTTTTTTTTTAATCTACTGCAAATTAATAAGCTTATGTTTACATACTACGCAAATAGCAAAAATGGACAATAAGATTTTTTTTAAAATTTTTTTTTTGAAAAAAATAAATCAGTGAGTTATGCAAACCGAAAAATTAACTTTCGTAGACTTAGGCCACGCAAAGTTGATTTTTAATTTTGCATTAGGCTATGCAAAGTTAATTTTTTGTTTTGCACAACCTCTGACCCAATTTTTCTAATTTTTTTAATACCAATTATTCCATTTTTACCATTTAATTTTTTTTGTTGAGCTTAATTTTTCAAAATTACCCGATAGGTCTGATAAAAAAAAAATTCTGATTCCATGTTATGAAAACCAAAGAATTAATCTTGCATGACCTTAAATATAATTATAAATTAACTAAGTTTTTTTTTAAAAAAAAAACTGATCTGCTGACCAGATTTTTGAAATACCAGGTTATGCAAAACGAAAAATTAACTTTGCTTGTCCTTATATGGAAACTGAAAACTTGGGCCGGTCAGATTTTTTTAATTTACTATAAATTAATAGAATAATCGCAATTCTGTATAAAATGGGTAGCGCAAAATCACCACCCGTTGCACTAGTGTAAATTTATGTTTTAATAGTTAATCCACATCATTATCACAGTAGCACGTGAATTATATTCATTACCTGTGCCAAACCCTGTGCTGATTCGACTAGTAAACTGCTACAAAACTTATGCCATTTATGGTCCAATTGGCACGGACATAAGTCCTACATGGTCCACTGAATCTGTACCAATTCAGACTATACCCATACATATCTGGACTTGACTGTGCCAATCCGACACCAATCCAGTCCAATTTTCTTATAGGGTTTTAATGACCTCAAGAATTTTTCACCAATATATTTTTCTGTATAGGCTTCAGGCAAGGGAATAAAGTCGAGAAGGAGAGAATTTTTTTGTCCACTTAGTATCAACCCAATTGTCTGTAATTTAGGGTTGCGCCCCAAACCTACTAGTTTGGGATTTGTAAAAACCCAAATAGTATTTACTAGGTTTTGCAAAATGTGATTAATTTGCCGTAATGTTAAACACTTTTAGCATGTAATCTATATTACAGCTAAAAATCCCAAATTCTTACATGTAAAAACTGATTTGAGATTTATCTCAAATAAAAGGACACCTAAAGTGGAGACAAATCATGTGATCAACCACCAATCAAATTATAGAATTTGATAATTGCCGGCAAAACAAACAAAAAAAAACTGAAAAATACAAAAAACAGCAGTCTAAACCTACTTTGATGTGTTAATCAAAAAGGTCAGGAAAGCAATTTTGCTTATATATATTTACTAAAAATCTAATCTAACCCTAATATAGAACGAGCCTAACTCTAAAGTTAATTGAAAAATTATTAAATATGAGTTGCCTCTGTTTTAAACTTCCTTTATATTTAATTATTTAATAATTATCCATTTTTACAACTAGGAAAGACAAACGGCTTAAAACGTCTAAGTTTACTCTTGATCTTATATCGAAATATGAAATTTATAGATGTTATATATTAATTAACGATTGTCAAAGTTTTACTGTATCTGCGCATTATTTAGAGTATGCCCATGTGCATTTTTTCGAAATAAGGGCTAATTTTCAGAATAATTTGCCAACACATAACGAGAAAAGAAGCATTGAGGAGTTATTAAAACAAAACAGAGAATTTTCTTATTTGATAGGCCGAGTATTTTTAAATAACGCATATGTATAGTAATGAAATTTATAGCAACTTAGTTTGGCTTAGCCCCATATTTAAACCGGCTTTAAAGTTTTTTTTTAATTATTGAATATCTACAATTGTCTTTTTTTTTGTTATTGTTAAACCAAAAAAATATTTTTTTCATTATCACCAATTTTCTCACGACCCTAATATTATATAAATACACTTTATTAAACAGTTATTTCTTTAGCAACAACTTTTCATACTATTTTACCTGTCCCTGACTTTTATCATATGTACATGTAATAGATAATTGAATGTAAAAATTATTAATATTCCTTAATATTAAGTAAGGGATAAGTCATAGGTCATTATTACTTACATAATTACTTTGCCTATCTCTATTCTCTTGATAGCGATTAGATAATTGCTAACTAATTCCTTAAAAGCCATCAATTTTATGACAGCCCATTATATAAAGTTGCGGCATAATAAGTTGAAGCATATTTGTACGATTTATAGGAAGGAAGTCATTTATAGGTTTTTTCCTTTATTATAAAAATTTGCATGATAGAGAATATTCAATGTTCTATTTTAAATTTTTAAACTCATTGTTTTTTACGATTGTGATAGTATTCATATACTGTATTAATAAAGCTTAGAGCGAGAAATTGTTAATACTATTACTGTATTTTGTATTAAACATTACATAATATATCGATATTATCTGTTATAAAATGAGTTTGAAGTTAAACAGCTTTCTATTGCCTTTTATTGTCTGAGTTAGTGATGCAGTTGATTGTCACACTAATATTAATTCAGGATATCCATGGGCACTATTTCGAGACTCTATATGCTATTTTTGAGGACCTGAATTTCAAATTAACGCCCCTGAGCATTATTTCGCACTTTTACGTGGAATGGCTAAAGCCAGGTACATCACGAGATTACCCGATTTTTCTGATTTTTAATTAATATTATGATAGGGTTAGGGTTAGGGTTGGGTTAGGGTTAGGTTAGTAGGTAGTTTATATATAGTAAAATCGCATTTCTGACACTTTTACTTAGTCAACCAAGACTGGTTTGGATAACCATTTTTTATATATTTCGTGTTTTTGTCTTTGTTGTCTCGCCTTGTTTTGTTCGGACTGATCCGGGTTATATATCAGGTAATTTCATGATGTACCTGGCTTTAGCCTACCCCCTTTTACAGTAGATTGAATTAAAATTATTAATGTATATGGAAAATCTATTCCGATAGAATGTTACAACTTGGGATTATAAACTTGTTCAAAATGTGGTATATTTACATAAGGATTTTAAAGGCAAGTTAATATTCAAGAAATGTTTATAGTCTTAGTGATACAACATAGCCTCATAATGCCATGCGCAAATACTTTTAATTTGTGAACCTTGCCATTTTAAAGTTTAACACTATCGAACAAAATGGGACTTGTGTTTGGGTTTTAGTCATGACCCAAATTAAGTAGAAATCCTAAATTCCAAACCCAAACTATGTAGTAATATAATAATATGAAAAAGTGTTTGGGGCGCAACCCTACCGTAATTACTAAAAAAAGTTGTTGTGTATATGCTGTCCAAATATTAAAAGCGTGTACTAATTTATTTTTATTGGTTTTTAAAATTTCTTTAATTTTTACTTTTGCCAAGTCAAATGATTTTCTTATATTTGTGGATAAGACTTGGCAGCAAGAAATTTTGTAACATGAATTAAGATTTGTGACAAATCTTATAAAAGACTCCTTTTCAACTTTTGAAAACGGTTGTTTGTTAATAACAATCTATCATATTAAATCATAATTTTAAAGACTCAACATGGTGCTGTTCAATTGTTAAATAAACGAAGGATTTATTGGTTTGTAATAAGTTATTATAGAGGTGTGGATATTTGATGCCAAGATAGTGCATTGTAGTTGAAATTGATGAATCCTCTTTATATTCAGTTTTCATCTCTTAAATTTTCAAACTCATCACTAAGCTCATCAAGATATTTATGAACTAATTCAAACTCTGCTTTTTTAATTGTTTTTCTTTGAAATTATTAAGCTTGGTATGCTTTTCTGTTTTTTGAAGAGAGCATTGTAGTCTTTATGGGAGAGTTCTTCAGAAGATTCAGTAATTAGATAAGGTAATATTGACATGTTAATAAAGATGATATTAAAATATAAGTAAATTAATGAAAGATAAAAAAAAGATAATGGCTTTATATAATTTTTCACAATTTTAAAATAGTAATTGGATTCTCTGAGAAAATTCTTACTCAGTGTTATCAAATAGTTTGAATTAGCAGGGTAATTTATTATACAATATGGCTGTTCTGGATCCAATTCCTATTTTTAAATCATAAATAAGCATTTAAATCCTGCAAATATTATTATAATAATGTTCGCAATTGCAAAATTTGGACTTGTAGAATATTTCTATTTTTTAATTATAGTAGGTCTATATTAAGAAAGAATTCTATATAGGAATTATTTTTTTCAATGTATTTAACCAATATATCTAAAACTAATTAAGTACACTACTGAAAGGAATTTGAGTTTGTTAAAGATTTTAGTATTCGAACTTTAAGATCCATTGCTATAATCCTAATTATTATTTTTGGATTATATCTAGATTCTTGTATTGTTTGAACAACTAATATTATATTTTAAACCTTGGTATGAATACGAAATTATAAAAATACTCTGATGCAGTCTATTTAGAATATTCATTGAATTTCTGTGTTATGTTATGGGAATTGTTAGCTTGGATACCTAGCCATTTAAAGAATCATTACTGCATATTAATATGTTAAAGATTTTTTATGTCTATTCATTAGAAGTTGTTACCATATACATTCCAAATTTGTATCTCTAATTATCTTAATATTTCGCATGATATTAGATATAAATATAGGAGCATACTGTAACATTTTCTGACTAAAAACCTTTAACATAATCACTAAGGAGACTCTTTAATTACTATAATAGTAAACTGCTACTTAAATAATATTTGCTTGATCAAATTACTTTCTTTCATTTACTATGATAAAACAATCCAGCAGCCTATTAAAATCCAAGTGCATTCCTAGATTCTATCATATTTGATTTATTTATATTTGTTATTCTTTTTTCAATAATGTCAATTATTCATATGGTCGAATAAAACAGAGAATTTAAACCATTTTTAGATTCTAATTAAATAATAATCCATTTTTAACTAATTTCATTTGATATAAACTAGAAAATGGATACCCGTTAGTGTCTGAAGCCAAGAATAAACATCAGGCTGATCTGTGTCGATCTCTATAGCTGATTGGCTGCACGTGACTAGAATCCAACACAAAATTATGCCCATTGCTATACTATAGAGTCCTTCGGACAATAAGTTTATGTTTTAAAACATATTGGTTTCAGAATTTTAGATAATTTAATATAATAAAGTAGAATTCTTTTTATTTGCAAAAATTAACATTTTTTTTAGCATTAAATAAAATTTATTGCTTTGCTGACATTTAAAGATGTAAAAACCATATTATAAAAAAGCTGTATATAAAATTGCATTAAATTATAGTATATTTAAACTTCTACAATAAAAATTTTAATTTCCGTTAGAACTTCTCACAACCAATTTGCTGTGTATCAATCTATAAAGTAGCAGTTTCTAACAAATTATTATAGCAAAAAGAAATTCCATAATTGTGTCTTTATTATAAAGAAAACAATTTGTGTTTAAATAATAAACACATTTATATATAAATATAAATCAGTATTCATATAATAAAGCATATTATGATCAAATCAAAGTGAGTTTTCTACACTTGTTCACATTATTCTATGTTTAGTAAACTAAAATATATCCTAAAATATGTGTACAATGATTCATTGATTCCAATTTTTTGACTTTTTAAGTTGCAAACATTTAAAAAAAACAAATTAGTTGCAGTAAAAAATTAATCGTATTAATCAAATGAATAAATATTCCTGCAACTCTCAATATACGTGAACCAAACTTTGATTAACCCAATAATATAAAATTATTAAAATCTATTACTATGCTTAACTAAACCATCTGATATAGATATATATGCATAACTATATTTATTAAATTCAAAATTTTCAACATATCCAGATCCTAAGTATAATCATTTAAACCATTAACTTTCTAAATTCTAATTCCAAATAATATAAATCTATTGTATATTAGAATATTGCAATACTTAGTCAAAATAATAAAATTTATACAGGCATTTTTTGAAAAGAATACATATTACAAAGTGGCTTTACTATTTACTTAGTGAGTCAACTAAAATCATGAAATAGGCAACTAAAAAATAGTAAAAGTTTGTGAAAATTTTGATCAAAGAAAAAAACAAAAAGAAGAATTACTAACTCCAATTTTCAAAAAATTAGATAATGTTAACTTTAATTATATAATAAAAAAAAATTGAATTTCGAAAAATAGATACTTGTATTCAAGCAAAAACTTAATGATATATTTGTATATGTTTTAAACTTAACTGATCACCAACTTTTTGATGCATTATCAATTCTTTAAACAATAGTATATTCTACGGAAATCATAAAAGGAGAATTAATTTCTACCTATCAACAAAAAAAAAATTTAAGGTCACAAATACTAGCTTTTATAAACATAATTACACCTTTGATATATTAGAATTAAAAAATAAAAACTTAAATCAAAAGAAACAGCATTTAAAAAGACTTAAATATTTTTTAAATACCCATTCACTTTCTATAAAAATAATTAAAGCCAAAAATTTAAACAAAAACATATTTTAAAATTTGTTCTTCCATTCATAAAGTAATAAACAATTCATCTTGCACAATTCCATGTGCAGCAAGTAAATTATTTAAAATTAATAATAATGAATACAACATGAGATTTGTAATGTTAACCACGACATTAGTACTATAGAACAAACCTTGATAAGTGCAACACTAAAATGCACTAAAGCTATTTATTAAATTTTAACTAGAGAAATGCCACAATATTGGGTAATAGCACAAACTTTACATAGTGAAATAATGAAATAGCAGCTTTGTCTTTTACCCAAAATCATCTTGTTGAAGGTTCTAGGTTTTTTGGTTATAGAGTTATAGTCAATAAAAGCTTATAGGAAGAAATAAAAGTATTAATTATTTGCTTTTATATTAAAGAAAAGCTATAATTACTGTAATAAAATTAAAAGATCTAACAAGTTGTAATACTGAAACAGTTTCAACTTCAGTGTTTGAAGTTTGTTAACAAAAAGGAATTGATTCCCAAAAATATCATTTCTGGCTAATAGATAATAAGACCTATATGTCTTTGTAGGTTAATAGCACAGTTGCCGCATCAAAATTATTTGAATTTCTTGTGGTTTGTATGCAACTTACATTACTTTAATGATTTTGAAAATGTAGCATTTGGTAAACTAGATACTTTAAAGGGTTAGAATTAAAAGTACATCCATATAATTACTTAACCTTGTATTTTATCTTCATGATAGATACAATCTTTTAGATAAGATCAGGTCATTAAACCTAAAATCTGTAACATTGCATAAACTCTATAAAATGTTGTTTAATTTTGAAATTAATCAATACCAATAGCCTATTCGTCAAAGATAGTTATATGAACTTAAAACTGTCAAACAATACCTTAATAGACATGAAGTTCATATTTGTTTTGCTCAATTTTTTATTAACAACTTGAAAATGCAAATGATGTTCTAAAGTCATATTTAAATAAATAGCAAATATTTTTTAAATGGCTTATAGATAAGTAACTTAATCTCCAAATATGATGTTTTGTCAAATTTGGTCAGGAGTTTTATGAACATGTTTATAATTTTTGGCAAGGTATGATCCAATTTCACAAATTTACTAATCAAATAGTGTCAATACTCTTCCATAAGGCAATTGTGCACATAAAATGCCTGAACATATAATGTTATGAATTCAAAGGCTTCAATATTTTCTAGAAAATATTCATAATTTATTTGGTGATAAAATTAACTGATGCTGAGCATAAGTTGAATATGATAGATTTTGAAAATTTCAGTATATCATTATATACTGGAATAGAAAGCCCATTAAATAGATTTGTTAAATAGATAGAAACTCAAATTTACTTACTCCTTTGTATTTATTAGTTGGGTGGTATAAATGTATATAAATTTGCTTGCACATTTTTATTCGTATTTTTCAATAAAAATTTTTTAAAAGTTCCTACCTTAAAAGAGATCTCTTATATTAATATTTTGAAAAAATCTATTGAGTGGATATTCAAATACATTTGGAATATTAGAGGCATTATCACAATATGATTTTTTTGAAAAATTTGAAGCCTTTGCTAATTCTGATATAGCAGAACCAGTAAAGATTTTCTTGTTTATGAATTCATTAAGCTTTGTATTTGGAGCATTGTAGTGCATCAACAGCAATTGGAAGGATTATTCAATTGATATAATATAAAAGTTCATCCAAATATAAATGCTCAATTACAGAAATTAGTATTCAACTCTCAGATTAGAATAGTAGAATTTAAGAAATTACCCAAGTCATATTGCAAAATACTGTATTTGAAAAAACACAAACAATTATAAAATTACTGATCAATTAGAAAGTAATAAAATTTTTAAAGAAAAAAAAGGCATATAAAATTCTTAATAGCTTTCTTACCTGGTGAAGTTACAAAAAAAACTACAAATACAATAGGTTATACTATACAAGAAAAATAGATTTTTAGTTTAATATGTAAATGTTTTGCATTCTTTGTTTTTTAAAAGAATATATAATAATATTATATTTATAAAATTAATAAATATCTTTTTTAATCTACTTTATTACATTTATTACATTAACAGAGCTTATTTGATTGGAACTACTAACCTAGTTAATTTTTATTAGACCAAATTTACAAAACAAACTTAGTTAGTTTCTAAAAAATAAGTAAAATTCTAATGTTATTACTATGTAAATGCATCTTTAATTAAGTGTTTGTATTTATAGAGCTAAAAAATATTAAATATTGTGAAAGGAATTAAAAATAAAAGAGATCAAATCTTATAGTCTTAAATAAACTAAACAAATTCGCAAATTTTGTTTACACAAATCAGCCTGAAGAAGTCAAAAGACAAAAAAATGCAAGAACATAAAAACTGCATTCTAAACCTATCTTGGGTGTTTAATAAAAAATTTCAAAAAGGTAATTTTATTTATATTGATACTAACCTAACCCCAACTCTAATACTAAACAGGCTCTGATATAAATTTTAACTAAGATTTCAAAAAATTATGTAAGTACATGGCTTTAATTATTTACTAACAAAGAAATTTTGCTTTTTTATATCTTTTATAATCTAGATTTAGATCAAGATTTAGTACCAGATAAGTAAAGTATTTAAGTGAGTAAAAATCTTTATAATTGGCAGGTATCAAAATATATATTTTTGTTAGTTTTATGAGCATTTCATTCTATATTTATTTATAGCTTTGAATGTTATTCTCTTTTTTTTTGTTTTTATTAGTTTTTTTAATAGTTTGATGAATTGATAATCACTAATTTGCAAAGAAATAATGAGAAGCTATAACAAAGAATTTAATGAATTTAAATTCCAAATTAAAAGTTAATCAATTTATTCAAGATCACCAAAAACTTTACTAATTATAGGCAGGGTTAACTGCATTGCTAACCTATTTTGATATATGATTGTTGTATACAAAAAATTATATAAAGTTTAAATATTTTATTACAAAATTATTATGATTTTTTTACAAGTAAATACAAAAAATTTTTTAGCTTTCTTATTTGTATACTTGATTATAATTATTATTCTCATGTCATACTTTAAAATGTATTATACAGTCAGATCTCCATAAATGCAACCTTTATAAATACAATACCTCTCTAAATCATTGTATCTTGATTCCCCGAAACTAGTGTTACAAGCCAGCTGAAGCAGCCGCGGCTAAATTGGCTTAGCCAACTAAGCCAGCTGATGCAATATGATCGGCTGGCTAATATGGCTTAAGATCACATGATTATTATAACATAATTTAGGCCAGAGTGTTTAATGCTGAGTAATTACATGTAATTTTACGATTCAGAAAATTAAATTTTTATCACAACATACATAAAGTACAGAAGTAACAGAGTTACAATAATTCGGTTAGTATTATTGCATTATTTGATTTGAATGTACGACCCGAATTGAATCACCGAAAATTTGATCTAAGAACTAAATGTCATGTGTTCCAAATTATTTAATGAACCTTACTCAAAATTACACAAAGTTACGTAATTGACATCCCTACTTAAGGTTGCGAAAAAAATTAACAGCCGTTTAGCTGATATTTTTATCGGCTGGTTAAGCCAGCCGATAAAAACCTTACGGCTTGTAACACTACCCGAAACCTAGTTACCTGCCAGCTCATTTTACCAACCCAATATTCCCGACAGAATGTTTCGCCTACAGCATTTTTTGTTGACAGAATCTTTTCTCGACATACCATGTTTTCGACTTCTCCTTTCCTTGAAAGGACATATTTTCGAAAAGACATTTTACTGACATGACATATTTCAGAAAGAACATTTTTCCGACATGACATGTTTCCATCATTTTTCTGACAAGATCTTTCCCCAATTAGAATTTCGTTTAAATAGATAGAGTAATATATTCGTGTTCATCACATCATATGATTAAACATTCGGCCTAAATTAGGGTTAGGGTTAGGGTTAGATTAGGGTTAGAGTTGATAGTGCTAGTAAACCTGCATGATTTCACGTGATGTGATGATCACTGGGTTTATCGTTCGTGTCAGAAAAAAGTGCATTTAACAAAACTTAGTATCGGAGAAAAGTCAAATTAGAAATATGTCATGTCAGATGAATGTCTTGTCGAAAATATGAGATTTCTAGGAAAGAAGATGTCGAAAACATGGTGAGTCGAAGAAAGATTCTGTCAACAAAAAGTGCTGCAGGTTAAACATTCTGTTGGGGATATGGGGTCAGTAAAATGAGCTGGCGGGTAACTAACTTTCGGGGAATCATACCAGAATCCTCTAAATACATGTTTTGTCTTGTCAATAAGAAATTATTAGTGCTAAATGCACATTCTATATTCTGTAAATGCATATTCTTTCAAATAATTTTCTATATCATGATACTTTTTAAATATATGTAGCCGATTACATTTTAGTATTTAAGATAGGTTATGCAGTTTTTAGTAGAAGTTATACAAACTTGATAATCTAATTTTTAAACCTGCAATTTTATTAGCTCTTCCTAAATGCAATACCTTTTTAAATACATGTTGTAGGCTTGTTTGTACATATTGCATTTATGGAGGTTTAACTGTATATAACATTGTATCTAGTGTATTTATATAAATCAAATATATCAGCCCCATATAAAATCAATACTATATATAATTTGTTGCGAAATAATTATAATAAGCTATAGTAAAATATTAAATAACAAATTATTTTTTTAAAAAAATCTACATATTTAACTAATATTAAATACTTCTAATTTAGCTTATGAATACAAATACAATTTTAGAAAAGGCAAAGGAAGAGTCAAAGGAGGTTTGGGACCTTTTCAGAACATGCGAAAAGCATTTAATTTGGTATATATAAAATGCTAGAGTTAGCTTTATTAAGAATCAAGGTTCCAAAAAGAACAATTTAGTTCATTATAAATTTGTTTAAAAACAGGAAGTTTAGAGTCATAACAAGTGTGGGCCTTTTTGAAGCAATTACAAATAAAGATAAAATGGATCAAGAGAAAGTAATTTATCTCTAGCTTAGTATATTTTTTACAATCCTCTTTTGGTAGAAGTTCAGGAGGAAAAGAATTTTGGTCATACTATAGAGGTTTGAGAGCTAACAGATTAAACAAGAAACTCATATTACAGATTTATGCATAGGCAAGCAGTTATTGACTTTGCAGATGATACTTCTTGGATTGCTAAAAGTAAAGAAAAGATGATCCAAATTTGGAAGAGTTTTATCAAATTAACAATATTAAAATTAATGAAAGTAAATTCAAGCTAATAGTATAAAACTCTAAATTAAGCAAGAAGAATATGTGCATTCAAGTTAATAAAGAGATAATCAATCTCTTATTAGAATACTAAAAGTATTGTTGAGAAATAATCTAAAAGAGAAACTAGTAATGAATAGTGCAAAAGAAATAGTACAACAAGCCATGCTGGCTTTCCAAAAAAGTATATTATACCTAGCCAATGCATCTAGGGTTGCACCGATCCAGTCCGGTCTGGTCCTTCAGTCCTAAAAATAGTCCTAAATAACACAAGCTGTGATTGGTCAATTATACTATTTATATATATACTAAACTAGTGATTGGACCCATCTGACCCGGATGATCCATCAGGTTAATTAGCGGGTTACCCAGTTTAATTAAAAGGTTATCTTGGTCACAGGTGACTGGTTCCTAAAATGGTCCCTTAATAAAATGTAATTGATAAACTTTTTCTAACCAGGGTCAGGTAATCTGTATATCAAAATTTGTTGTCAGGTGATATGTATGTCAGAAATTGTTATAACCCAGGTCTAAAATATTATATATATATATATATATATAGCGCACCAAGTCACTTCACATCAAATGCGCCAAATTTGGATATAAATAAATGCTTTTTAGCCAATCAGAATGCGTTATATACTAATTCTAATTGGATAAAAAAATATAAAAAAAATTTTTAATTTTTTTTATATTTTAAACACCAAAATTTTGAAAGCATAATAGCTTTAAACACTTATAACTTTAATTTATAAATTTTTTTAAATATTCTAACTGATAATTTGGAAAGTACTAATGAAAAACAATAGTTTTTATTGGTTATATTTTAAAAATATTTAAAACTTAAGATTTTATAAATTTATTAAAATATATGTAATTTTTGATAAGAAGTGACTTGGTGCACCATATATAAAAAATTTATAAGCTAGTTTAATGCATAATCTGCTATATGGTGTAGTACACATTATACCAAATAAACAAAAAAAAATTCATAAGCCCATTTGATACATAATCAGCCATATGGCGTAGTACACACAGTGTCAAATGAACCAAAAAAAAAATTTATAAGCCTATTTAATGCATAATCAGCTATACAGCATAGTGCTCATAGTATCAAATGAACCAAAAAAATTTTTTTTGATTTTTTTAAAAACAGAAAAAATTTTTATAAAAAAAATGAAAAAATTTCATAAGCCTATTTGATACAAAATCACCTATATAGCATAGCACCATTATGTGAACTGAACAAAAAAAATTTTTCATATGCATAATCTACCAAATGATATCTAAAATAGTATCCATTGTATAAAATAAAAAAAAAACATAGAAAAAAATATTCACTTTTTTGCTGTCTTATTTAAAACATTTGCGGGTTGATCACGAAAATTAAAAAATTAGCTAAGCCGATTTTTCAACCCAGTTGGTCGAGTTTTTCTAAAATCGGATAGCCAATTTTATAAGTTCTTAACTTTGCATGCATTATAAAAGAATTGATTAAAAGTAAGCTAATAGTACTTTAATAATATTTCAACAGTGGCTTAGTAATTTTACATAAGATTTATTAGAAAAAAGCCAATAGCACTTTAACAGTAGTTCAATAGTACTTTAACAGTACTTCAACAATGGCAAACTATAATTCATTTAAAATTTTTTCAACTAAGCCAACTAAGCTGATAAAATTTCATTAACTCAGCTGGTCAAAAATTTTGATCAGTAGAAGTTATTTTTTTAAGCCGCCTCTAATCTTTAAAAATTTGTAAGTAGTTAAACTTTCAAAATCTTGCATTTAATATTTTTAATAAATATATGGATGCGTATCTATTTATACTATGTTATATATATATAAATACAAAGATATATTATGTTTATTCCCTTTACTAACAACTTTAACTATTGATCAACTATGAAATCAGTACTTATTGGTTATATATATTTTTTTTAAGCCAACTTTTTAAGCATAAAACTGCTCTCACTACTTCTCTATCCAATCTATTTCTTGATGGTGTAATCATTTGTCCAGCAATTGAGAAGGCTTGTTCTGATGCAATACTTGTTGCCTGAATACATAAATAATCTCAAGCAATTAAATTTAAACTAGAATATTTGCGTTGTTTTTCCTGCCACCAAGCTAGTAGATCTATTCATTTTCCAATGGTAAAGCTAAATATCTTTCTAATTTGTTTTGTATACAATTCATCTTTAGCAAAGAGGAACTTGAATTACTTTCTTGTTGAGAATCAATCAAGCGTAACTAATGAAAATAATTTCATGTATTTGATAGCTCATTAGATGTTGTAGTTGGTTATAGTATTACAGGAAAATACCCATTGAGATTTGAAACTAAGGTGATTGCTTTGGTTTTCTCATCCAGTTTTTGAATGCTGTTAATTTTGTTCTTGGGTCAAGCAATGATGAAATCTGTGAAGTTTTATCTAAATCGGCCAATAACTATCTAACTTTTGATAAATTGCAGATGTCATCTGCTTTTGTAAAAATCATTATTATCCTTGTATTAAGACAAGTGATCCTGAATAGCAAGAAAAACAAATCGAATATTGCTTGTGTTGGATAACTTGAGGCAGAAAGAAGTTGAGTGACATGTTCGATTGGCTCTAAGAGAATTAGTGTATCTTTTTTTTAAATTAATTAAATTGTTATTTTATTTTTTATTTATTCATTTATTTATTTATTTTAAAACTTACATTAATATATACACGGTCACTTTCATCTGGATATTTTTCTTTAAAATCTTTATCATCAGCTTCAAGCATATTCAGGGCAGGTTCTATTTTTTTAATATATAATAAGTAGAATTCCATCTAGTCTTAACATCTAGCTTAGGTGCTAGATAGTTAATACTCTTTAAATCATATAATTTTTTTAAATTATTGATCATAGGTTGTGATGCTTTGATGTAAGATATCAATGATCGCACTTTAATTACTAATTCATCAACCAAATCGATTCCACGACAAACAGCCAAGTCTAACACATGGGCTGAACACAAATAGTAAGAAAAATCACTATTATTAAGTTCTTGAAGATTTTCTTTTAGAAGCATACTACATAAAATCATCAATGATGCATTATTAGTAGTTAAAGCCAAACATTTTTCAGCTATATAATATTCTTCTAAGGTATTCACTATCACATTGATAATATTAACCCCTGTATGCTGTTCTTTTATAGGAATAATATCCAAAATTGATCAATATAATGTATTATAAGGCTTAGAAATAATGTGCCATTTGATGCTGTCTACATATCTGAAGTAAATCCTACTTTTCTGGAGTCTTATTAAATGTTGCTTTAACTTCTTGTTTATTCTCTAACATTTTTGTTATCCAATTTTTTATTGTATTTCTACTAGGAAATTGGTATCATGAATTGAATTTTGAAAGCATATTACGCTATTCTTCTCCTTCAATGATATGAAATGACTGCAAATCAGAAATAATCCAAATCAGTTTGCTCTTGTTGTTCAATTTTCGGATGAGTTTAGATTTAAAGGCTTTTTCCTTTTTTTAATGCTACTATATTGTGTATACTGTAGTTAAATGACATGCTAATGTTGAAGTTGAACTTGATTTTGAAAACTCAGTTTTACATATTTTACAAATAGGTATACCAAGTTTACCCTCTATTTCTTTATTGAAGTAGATCATACAGGTGATTCACGGTTATCAGATGAGCATGGCTTGCAAGATGTGTCTGCGATTCTTGTTTACTTTGATTGCGTGATGTAGAATCATCACTAGTTTTATCTTCAGTATCAGAGAGATCTTGACTAGCATCTTGTATTCACTTTCTTGAGAAAAACTCATTTTTAGGAATGCAGTACAAAATCAAAGAGATAGCTTGGATTATAATTTAATAATATAGGATAAATAAAGATAATACTACAAAAGTTATAGTACAGTTAACAATTTGTATTTATATGAATATAAGTTTTCAATTTGAATTTGAATTTTTATTATTTGTAAAATTGAATCGAATTGTAAGGTCTTTTATACATTTCATGCTTATACAAATTTCATCTCAGGACAACTATTCCCATATTTTATTTTACATAATTATCATCCTCTAATTATACAAAAACACTTTCCAATTATTGCGCCCTTTTAAGAACTATCATGTTTATCTAACACATCATAAAGTGCTACTTTACGTCATATCTAATTTAAAAGTGCTACTCTACATTATATCTAATTTAAAAGTGCTACTCTACATTATATCTAATTTAAAATAGCACTTGCATTACCAATAATGAGGTTATGAATAAATAAATAAAGGCTAACAGATAAAACAAGTAATAAATAATACATGACCAAGATAAAACAAGTAATAAACAATACAAAGGCTAACAGATAAAACAAGTAATAAATAATATATGGCCAAGATAAAACAAGTAATAAACAATACAAAGACTAACAGATAAAACAAGTAATAAATAATACACAGCCAAGATAAAACAAGTAATAAACAATACACAGCTAATTTAATCAATTATAATCGTTTGAGGAGTTATTAATTGATTACTAACACTAATCAATTATAATTGATTATTGATATATATTGATTTTAATTGGCAATAATCGATAATATAAAAATTCAATAAATAAAAATTTGCAAATTTTAGCTAAATTTTAAAACTGATTTCTCGATAACTAATAATTATAATTAACTCAAATTTTTATTGTAAATAGTATAGGCATCAGACTATAACATACTAAAATTTCAGTAAATTTGACCAAGTAGTTCTTGAGTAATTGCTTGTATACGATAGTTAATTTTTTTAAAAAAATTGACTATTGTATGCAAGCAATTACTCAAGAACTACCAGGTCAAATTTGCTAAAATTTTAGTATATTATAGTCTGATGTCGATACTATTTACAGTAAAAATTTGAGTTAAATATAATTATTAGTTATCAAGAAAATCAGTTTTAAAATTTAGCTAAAATTTGCAAATTTTTATTATATATTGTTATCTATCACTATCGTTTTTAGTCAATAGTGGGTTATATATCAATGATAATCAGATGATTACTATTGATATAAATTGGTCTGCAAATTTTGATAATGTCATATAGTAATTTATTATAAGGACCATTGCAAAGACCGGTACCAGAACGGTCCTTGCAACGGTCCTCGGGCCCTATTGGTTCCAGTTCAGAACTGGTCTGGGACCAGACTTTTGCGGGACTGATGCAACTCTAAATGCACCTATATCAATAATATGTATCTATTACTGAAACCAACATATAGGGTATTTTCTATTAAAAGGGCCCATTTTTACATATATTTTATTTTGAGATAATTGAGTTTAATTATTTGGTTTGATTTTCAGACTGATTTGAAATTCATCAAATTTCACAATTTCGATTAATAAAAGATAGCAGGTGACTATTAGGTAATCTCATAGCATATTGCTCTATGCAGCTTCATGGAATTTTTCTTTTATATTATCTGAATTTTTTATTATACAAATCGACTATTGTTTATAATTAAAAAATGTCAACCGTGTCAAAATTTATATAAATCTAATAAAAACCATTTTTCAAAAATTGTAAAAATGGGTCCTTTTAATAGAAAACACCCCTATATATGCTCTAGGTTTCTAGACTATTTATAGAAAATCTGAAAAATACTGAACAACCATTTTTAATGCTTATTAAGCACAAAATTAGGGTTAAGAAATAGGGGTCTTAGCAGGGTCGGGTCTGACCCAACCTGACCCGGGCCTGACCCAACTCGAGTCAGGGCTGACCCGGGTCAGAAAATCTCAGGTCGTGTCAGACCCGGGTTAATGATGGGTAATGCATAATGAAACCATTTTATTGCAAAAATAAATAAATAAATAATTTATTTATTATAAAAAAGTATTCATCTGATAAAAAGAACTTCGCATGTACAATTTTTACAGGCAAATTCTCGTGATCTAGTGATTGGTAGGGATTGGAACTGTCTAAAATTTTTCTTAATCATTTTAATCGTTTAACTGTTTAACCGTTTAATTGGCTGACATTAAAATAATTCTGTCTCATGACCAACATAATTCTGCTTGGAACTATAGAGCAATTTTTAAACGATTAAACAGTTCCAATCCCTAGTGATCAGGATCTGCATCATTTTAAAGTATGTATGCAGCGATCACAGATCAGAATTTGGGTTTCCCAAGTTCCTATTGGTCAAGCAAATTTTGTCCCTCATTGAAAGCTATAAAAAAGTATCAATTCGAATAATTGGTTTGTAATTGTTATTTCCTTAAAAGTAAATATTTATTCAAATATTTCTTCTTATTAATACTAGTTCACAATCGAACTTTGGAAGCTCTTTATTCAGCAGTTTTACTTGAATCATTTCATTGCAAACTAAAATAAATGTATATGAGGACAGCCAAGTAGGAATTAAAATTAGGGTAGCTGCGCAGCGCGTGACGCCACGCAGAACCATTACAATCCCACGCAACAAGTTCAAAAACTCATGTCTGAATTCACAACGAAATAAAACAAAATTTTATCAGCCATAAACCAATCCTATTTTTGCTAGTCTTATTGATTTAAAAAAAAGTAAGTCATTATTTTGAATGCTTCAATCTATATTTTTCATTATGATCGCTCAGTCAGATGACTGTATTAATGCAAAAGAAAAAACATGAAAACTGTATGATTAATCACAGGCACCACGTAAAGTGTCAGGGTATCTCTTTAAATGCTTCTTTCTAAAACTATTCACATTTTATAACAAATTACATATTCTAACTACCTAATATGTCATAGCAGCTTAATACTAACTCAGCCATTGTATCTTTCACAAAACCTATAAAGCATTATATTTGTTGTGCCTCAGATTAAAACTTGCGTCAGATTGAATCTGACGCACGTCAGATGACTATCAATTGACCAGCATTAAATGATTGGCAACAACTGGCCTAATCTATCTCCTAACTTTACTGTAATTTTACCCTAACCCTAATCTAATTTAGGCCGGTGTCAATCTGACGCAAGGATCGATCTGAGACACAACATATATACTATAGCATGTGAGTATGAATTGCTATCATTATTACCAAACAAGAAGTCGCTGTACTACCACTGCTGATGTGAAGCAAAACATCAAACAGTAAGTCCCTGCACTGCCATTACCACTGTTGGAGTATGACCAGGTTATAATAGTTCATATTACTAAGTTCAATTATTGAAGTTATATGACTAAGGTCATATGACTTTACTATTTGAACCTAGTAATATTACATGACCTCCAACACTGAACTGGTCATCACAGCTCCTGGTGCCCAATCACCAAATGAAAGGCCCTTACATCGAAATTGTCATTGTCTACTTATAAAATAATGGGTCCTTTCACTGCTATTAATGTAGAGTTTAATTTAAGAATGAGTTTCCGCATTGCACTTGTATAGGATTTAGAATGGACCGGCCTACTACCGGACTCTATACTAATAGCCACAGGCCTAATTATGAAAGGTCCTCACACTGTTATTGCCATGGAGCTCAACCATCAAAAAAAGATTCTTGAAGTCTATCAATGCTGATCATCAAATAAAGGCCCTTGTACCATTATTGTAACGAAACTTACTCACGAAGCAGCAGGTTTTTGTATTGCTATTACCACGGTGCTTCATAACAAATATGAGATATCTGCTTTGCTCTCCTAGCCTTGGAGCCTAGTTATCAAATAATGTTCCTTGTACTATAATCACTGTTGAGCACAACCACCAAACAAAAGATCCTCATATTGCTATCACTTCGGAGCCTATTCACTAAATGTTGCATTGCTATCTCAGCCACAAAGCCAAACAAGTGATCCTTGTACTGCATTACACAAATGTGTGCCTAATCACCAAATAATATGAGGTCTCTGCATTGCCTGTAATAGTCGCGGAGCCATTGGTGCTTATTGATAACTAAAAAAGTGACAAAGCATTACTCCCAGCAACCTCAACTATACATAATTACAACATTAGCCAGAAAAAATAACTGCATCTAATGAGGCACCATAAGGACTACAGCATAAAAACCATAAAGGTTGAAATAAAAAATTGATTGGATTCCGTAAAGTCACCACATTTCAATGATACTCATGCACTGATAAGCTTATTTTGCAGACAATTTATTTACAGACAACTTTATTTCATAAACAGCATATTTCATTAATAGCTCATATTACTTAATTCTAATTCCCAACTTAATCCTCACAATATTGACTAGTATTACTTTGCAAAATAAGCTATCGGCAAAATATTTTTGTCTATGAAATGAACTTGTTTGTAAATTAATCATCTGCAAAATAAGCTTGTAAATAAATGAGCGTTGGCGTAATATGGTGTCTTGAAGCAATTATAGGTGTATTGAGTGAAACTGGATGAAACTAGTTGATAAATGAAATTATTTTATTATGTTTCTAGGCGCATGAGTTGTTTAAAGGGAGCTAGAATAGTGTATGCTATATCATATCATAGTGAAATTATCAAAATTTTATCAATTTCATATTATGATTTATAGCAGAACAGATAAAGTTTGTATTAAGGCCATGCAAATTTTTATAATTGGTTTAAATAACGGCTTGGTCAGTAAAGTGAAGTTTGTAAATTTTTTTTAATACAGTTAACTAATAAAAGCTCTCTATTTGACAATCATATAATATAGAGTGATATATATAACAATTTCATATGTTAATGCATTAGTACCGTAAATTACTGTAGAAAATACCCCCCTTGATCAGTACCCCCTTGATTTATACCAGGTTTATTTCAAGTTTATCACAATTCTATTGGCTGTTTTGTAGAAAAAAACCTGCATAAACCTGTTTTTTCTATTTTTGGTTTATAACTACCAGGTATTTTATACTGTAATTTACAGTTGTAGCTTGATTTTTTTTATTAAATTTGACATAACTGTAATTTTTATGATTTGGTTTGCATTTCACTTTAATATTTCACAATATATGTGAAATTTTATTGTACTATTGAAGCTATAAGAACATTTAATTCTATAGAGGCTAGGTTTTTACTTTGCAACTTATTATTTGGATGCTTTAAAAAAAAAACTGAGATTTGGTGACAGAAAATTCATATTAATTATTAATCAATTTGGGTTATATACTGTAATTAGTGTGATTGTGAAGTGAATATCAGATTTACTATTTACAACATGTTGATGATCAGAATAATAACAATTTATTTATTTTATTCGAGTTACTTTAGCTTTTATTATTAAATTTAGTAAAATATAGCTGTAGAGATATGTGCACATTAAATAAGATCTAGTGAATGTGAAATCAAAACAATAAATCAGTTTGTTAGTTTAGAGTTAGGGTGAGGGTTAGATTAGAGTTGGAGTAGCATGTTTTAGCTAAGAAGTTCTAAACCAAAAAATTGTAAGAAAATTTTTTTGTTAGATTACAAGAGGTAGTTTCATAAGAACGCCCCTGCCCTCTCACAAAAAATTGTTCGCCCCTGTAATATTGGCCAATTGAATTTCAGGATTAGGTGTAATATAAAATTCAAAACGAAGTCATCTTTTTACAAAAAAATAAAAATAGCTTTAATTTTTAATTAGGAAACCACATTCTGCGGCCTAATTAAAAATGGTTTTATGAAATTTTACTAATAGAGCATTCTGCCAGGACCTCGGACATCTCTCATATAGGTCATAACTGGATTTTGGCCAATTTTGACCTAATTTGCTAAAATTGACAAAATTTATTTTTTTAAATAACTTTTGATCCAGTGATCAGAATTGAATGAACTTTTTTTTGTTAGATGCGCCTCACTGAGAGCTTCAATTTAAAAAATGTTCATTCAATTTGGACCACTGGATGCCAAGATAATTGCCAAAAACAGATTTTTTGCTTTTCAAATTTCTGGGGTTTTTGCTAAAATGTGTAACGTATGACCTCTGTACTACATGTCTGGGGTCCTATTCTGCCATATGCTGTTCTCACCCTAACCCCAACTATAACGCGTTTTTAGTTTTATATACCACTTTTTACTTAGAAAAATAAAATATTTGTTTTGACTATTACGTTACATCTGATCTTAAATTTTAGCCCAAAATTTTAGGGGGTGAACAATTTTTTGTGGAATAGCTACCTAAGTTGTTTTATAGGTGGTATGGTCAATTTTTTAAAAAAACCATAATCACTTCAATTTTATATTACACCCGATCCTGCAGTTTAATTGGTTAATTAGAGGTAGTAATATATTGCTATGGCAGTATTTTATATAATCCTTTATTATTTACTATTATTTCTTTCAAACTGATTCTGTTAAATTTGATAAAAATTGATTTACCATCTCCATTTCTGCTATATAAATCTAATAGTTTATAATAATTTCAAACTTGATAATCTTTTAGTATTGAAACAAAATTGAGTTGTAAGTGTAGTAATAATTTGTTAATATATTTGCTACTTGGCATCTAAACATTCTATAATAATATACATGTCTAGCTATTATAAGTATTGTTGAACCACCCCAAACCTATATACATAGTAAACAGATTTTGAGAGGTTATCAAGTTTAAAACATTATAAACTATCAGATTTATATAGCAAAAATGGAAATGACATATTAATTTTTTATCAGATTTGACAAATTATTAATTTTATAAGGCAATATATAACTAGTACTAGCCTTGTAATTGTTTTACTATTGAACCTCCTAAAACTGATATTGTCAAAACTGATAATTTATTAATTCAAATAAAAAATTTAATCTACAACTCTTTTATGCTATATCTGATATATATTTAATACTATCAAACCTCTCAAAACTGATATGTATGATAAACAGGTTTTTTTTAGTATTAAAAGTTAACAGGTTTGAAAATACTATAAACTATTAGATTTATATAGCAGAAATGAAGATGGTAAATTAAATTTTTATCATATTTGACAAGATCAGTTTTGAGAGGTTTAACAATAAGTTTATAATATTTTCAAACCTGATAACCTCTCAATGCTAAAACAAAATCTAACACTATACACATTGCTGCTTTTGAGAGGTTCAAAAGCAGAAATCAAGTTTTCTTTTGGCAGTGCTTATAGATCTTGAGTGGGTATTGTTACAGTTTGTTCACCCTATTCTTAATATGCTCAAGTTTGTGAGCTCTCTAAAAATAAATTATTATCAAAAAGTTAAAATTTTTAATATGTTAGTAAATAGTTTATTGATTAAGAATTATTGTATTTTTGTATTATATAATTTATTTTATAATTAATAAATGATATAACAATAGAATATAATGATTACTAACGAACAAATCATTTGCCATCACTTATAATGCATCTATAATAAAAATATACTATTGTAAACTGCTGGACTGAATCTTTTTTATTACACTATTTTTAAAATCTATAATTAGATCTATGAGTCTTTTGTATGAGTATAGGTCTGATAATTGGGAGGCTTATTCTATTTCATTTATTTGTATATCCAGGTCTTTACATTTTACTAAAACTTTATTCCATGTTGTAGATCTGAGTACATACTGTAATAGTTGATTTGGAAGAGTGAGTAAAACAATATAGACAATAGTGCCTATTTACACTCTATCTATGTACAGGAGAAGATATTAATAAGTATTAGAGATTTGGTTAAAGTCGAATATGCAATCAGTGAAGACTGAAGGGATGATCTATTACTGAATCACTACAATAAATAGAGATACAAATGCTAGTGATGCTAATATTAGGAATATCAATAATCTGATATCAATATAATAATAATAATATATTATATGAATGAATAATGGGTTCACCAGGGTATTGGAGTTAATCCCAGTCAGGTGATATCAATGTGGGTTTAATTCAGAAAAGATATGGAGTTTTTCTACATGTACAAGAATAAATTATAGACCAATTAGAAATAGTAGGCCAATATAAGTCATGTATATAATTTCGATGGATTATGTTAAACTGAATTTAAGTCTTAATAAAAGCTGATTCAAGATTAAAAGTCAATTCAGTTTGTTGAATTGAGTTATGATAGGTATTATTAAAGTTGCAAGTTAAATTCAAGGATAGGTATAATTTCTTTATTTATGTTAAAAGTCAATGATTTATTTAATACTAAATAAAGAGAATTCTTTATTAAATAACAATAGAACTGAATTTTTCTTCTAGTCTAGAACTTGAGGCCTTTATATACATGTTAAATTCTGACTACATTACTTAGCTACTACTATATTACTTAGCAATTACTAAGTTTATTCTATAAGGGTTATGCTTACTTTACAATTTTTACTATGCTGCATAGTTACCACTATATTACTTAGTGGGCTTTTCAAACTTTAATTGGTACAACAGGATTAAATGACTATATTAATGTAGCCACTATAATGTTTTAATGTGCCTAAAATAACATTCATATAGTTAAACTACTAAGCCACCCATTATTACCCTTTTAGTATAAATTATTTACATCGGAACTACACAAATATAAAAATTATTTACAATTTCAAAAATTAAATTTTTAATTTATTACAATACAAAGGGTCTAATATCTGAGAGGGTCTTGTATATGGTATGTTGAGTTTGTGCTGTATTAAGTTTTTTTTTACTAAAAGAATCATGTAGTTATTGTAATAGATCATTAATTTGTGATATGAAAACCAATTACTATATTTTTGCATAATAACATGCAGGGTATAATACTGGTGTAATTTCAAAATTTAGCCAAAATTAAGCTTAATACAGGCTATTATTCAAAATAATGCCATGAGTGAAAATACTGTATATCAGATATAATAAATCATGAGATAAAAGCATTAATGAATTTTTATTTTGACCATTATTTAAAAAAATTTATTTACTAAAAAATGCTATGCCACCAGGTTATTGATCACTATACCATGATATAAAAACCAGGTATATAATTTTGTGTGGCCTAAATTAATATTATTCATGAGCTAATGAAAAATTCAGTTATAGAATTTATTCACTATTATAAATAAGATGAGTTAACTAGCATTAAAATTATCAATTATAGGCATGCTAGTGCAAACAAAATTTTATTACAGAACTTATTCACTCACTATTCAGGTGAATATAATATGCAATTAAATTTTAGTTTGCATTAGAATGTCATAACTTTTATTGTAAATTATTGAAAAAATTTTATTACAAACTTACTATTATAATTACACAATTTTGGTTAAGATAAATAGTTTATATTAAATTTGGCATAATTTCTATTGTGAGTTACTGTATAATTTAACTACAAAATTACTTGCTATTCCATTAGTCATAATATGTGATTAAGATAAGTGAGTTAGTTTGTATTTGAATTGAGCTACTTAAAAAAAATTTATTACAGTATTTATTCTCTATTTCAGTGACCACAACCACAATATGTGGTAAACAAAATGATTTGCATAGAAATTATTGTATTTATATTGCAAGTTACTATAAAAAAATCTATTGCAAGATTTACACAATATTTGGTAACAGTTAAGTCTGGGATAGCTTGCATTGGAATTGTTGTGTTTCTATCATGATTTACTGTGAATTATTCTGTTACAGAACTTACTACTCTGGTGACTACAATATATGATTAATATGAGTTGGTTTGCATTGAAATGAATGTGATTTCTATCACAAAAGACTGAAAAATTCTGTTAAGAACTTACAGTTTTGATAACTATAATAATTCGGCTTGAACTAAAAATTCGTTGATTCTTTTTGTTAAGGTGAGTCAGTTTACATTGAATTATCATAATTTCTATTGTGAGCATTGTTTCAGAACTTACTCACTATTTTAGTGATTTCTATCATTAGTACTGTAAATATTCTTTTGCAAAACCTATTACAGTAAAACCTCCATAACTGCACCCTCTACAAGTGCACACCCTCTAAATGCATGCTCAAGTTCTGGCCAAAATATATACTTGCTCTATAAATACACTTTCTCTTATTGATCTCTAAATGCATGTTGTTAAAGCTTAGCCACAAGAGCATGCACTTATAGAGGTCTTACTGTATTATTCTTTTGACAAACAACATACGGTTCACTAATGCATGTTATTAGTATTATCTATACCTCAATTAATAATATCAAAGACATGTATAATGCATAATGCACAAAAGTTGATTTTTAAAATCATAAAAGATAACTGAGTTCGATATTATTATGTAGAAGACTGTGAAAATCATAGTCAAGACATAACTTTAGACATTTTGATTTTCACAATATACTGTATATTTTTTTACTATAAAGTTTGGCATATATTTAGTAAACCTTTTAAGAACACATCATCTAACTATGGAAGCATAGCTATAATCGGGAATAATCTGAGAATTTGTTAACAAAACTAACAAATGTATTTTTAGTATGTATGTATATAATTTCAAATAAAGTTTACATGGCAATGCATACATCTTATTATGGAATCAAAGTCGTCGAACTTAAAAATCTTATAAATACAACCCAAATACGATAAAAAATTTTTGGGGCTATATCAATATCGATATTGATATCATTATCATTATTATTATCTAAACTATCTTGATATATCTAATATATATGATATCGATATCGATAAGATAATATAAAATTATTTGATGAAAATCCTTTCCGTTTTAGCCTAAAATGAAATGTAGCGAGTCATGAGTAAAAACTTAGCCAATGATCAAGATAATCTACGTCTAATCTTAATATTATTGGAAACGATATACAGCATGCCGATAAAAAAAGATAGGAGTGGGTTAAATAATAAAAGACAAAAACACGCTCAAAAAACACTAATGAAAATGAAATAAAAATTTGATCAGTAGCATTAGCTTTATATCATAAAACTTGAAATTAATGATGTCAGTTTGTACCATAATAATAAATTTCGAAATTAATAACCACAACAATAGCTTTGCATCATAATGAGTGATCTACATACAGAATTATATCATACAGTATGTAAAAATCTTAAGCTTTTAAAAATAAATCATTACTCCTACTAAAAAAAATTTGTGAAAATCTACATAAGCAATATCAAAAAAAGTTATTCCTACCACATTTCATATTACACGGAGAACGTGATCATACTGGTTAGGGATGGGTTCGGTCAGCTAGGTCAGCTATCGGTCAGCTATCATCAACTATTGACTACTAGTCAGCTATAGTCTGCTATAGCTGATAAATTACTTAATCAATTTTTTAATTAATTTTTTAATCAAATATATAAACAAGTGCCAAATAATTATATTTTTATATGTTATACAGTTATACATATTAGAGTACCCTAGCCATAGCGAAAAAAAAGTTTGGGCCACATGCTGCAAACAGCCAATCAAAACAATCAAAATATTGAAAATCCAATCTACATTTCAAAACAATCTAATTCTGGTCAAATTTGTACAGTAGATCATTTGGCCTATTGGAGACGAGTTTAAAACCACAATAGGGCAAATTTTTAACTGTCTAAATTTTACTATCATGTGATTTTTGGCCAATAAAATAATGTGAGCAGGTGTAACATAACACAATCAGAAGATCAAAACAAAATGTTCACTTTTTCAAATTTAAATAAGAAATCACCTTTTGCGCTCTAACAAAAAAAATTTCTTGAGCAATTCTACTAATGCTTCACTAACATCAAGCTCTATAGGAACTCTAGCGCTAACTTAAAATGAACTTTGAAGTTTTTTGGGCATAGTCATGTGACAGTGAAAAAGTTAAAGCGATCCTAGAGAAGATGGAAGATGCTAGAGTATTTCTTATAATAATTTCAATAATTCTATATAATTTGTACACTTCTTGCTGAATTAAACAATAATTATTATTTATTAGCCAGGAAATAAAAAATTTGGTATCGGCTAACCGGTCAGCTAAGCCGTTGTAGTCGACTACATCGACTACGGCTATAGCTGATCAGCTAGCTGACTATTAGCTGACCGAACCCATTCATAGTACTGGTATTAATGTCAGTTGATGAATTTCGAAATTAAAATCAGTGACGCCAGCTTTGTATCTTAGTGTGCGATTTGCATATGAATTATATTTGGGTAATTATTTTTGAATCAGACCAATTTATATATATGTTGTAGTAATATTTTAGTCTAGATTCAAAAATAATTACCCCTATTTTACATCTACGGTAAGTAAAAATTTTAACTTACTCCAAAAATGTATAAATGAAAATTATTACTCCTACTAACAAAAGATTTTCAAAAAACAGGATAAGCGATATCAAAAAAAGTTGAAGATGTTTGTTTACACAAGAAACTTGATCATACTAGTATTTTAGCTTTAATTTTTATTTATTTATTTTTTTATTAAACTATGTTTTATTTTTTTTAATTTGTTTTTTATTTTTAAATTATTTTATTTTAACTGTGAAATAACGCATAGAGTTATTTCGAATTTCAGCCTTAATTAAGGCCATGTTATTTTATAGTTATGCAGTATTTTATTTTTTTTTAATTTTTACTAGGGACATCAAAGGGGATGATGAAGGGGTGATATTAACAGAAAACTTAATTAAACAGTTGCCAAAATCATTGCGTCATCCATCATTAACTTGGGTTCAACCTGGGTTTGGTTGGGTTGGGTCAGACCTGGGTCAGGTTTGACATGAGGCGTGTCAGACCTGGGTCATGTTTGGCATAAGGCGGGTCAGACCCGGGTCGGGTTTGACATGAGGCGGGTTAGACACAGGTCGGGGGTTATCAAAAAAGGAAAGACTAGATTACAAAGCATAAAAATTATAGTATAAATTTAGAGAATATAGAAATATTAATTTGGGCATTTGAATACCAAGATAAACAAGGTAATAAGAGGCTTAAGTGTACAAAATTGCTACATAAAGAAGATATTATTATCCAGTTTCTAAGACCAATGATTAAATCAAATGAAAGAATCATCCATGTTTTTGAAAAATTCATAAAGAAGAAAGGTAAAATACAAAAAGAACTTGCCTTGAAAACAAACAGAAAAATAGTATAGTTAAAACCAGTAGAACAAAGAGAATTAGAAATTTTGGATAAGCAAAAGTTTGAACAAATACTTAAGCAGTTCTAGCAAAGTATATTAACTACAACCTAGGCAAAGAGGAAAACAAATTTGTTTTTTATACAAATAGTTTCTTATTTAAAGAGGAGGATAGATCAGTTATAGATACTTGGCTAGGTGCAAACAAATAACAAAAAGACTAGGATTGTATTGAAGGGTTTTGCTAAACTATAAAATTGGCCTTTGTCTATTAAGCTAGATTAGTAGCTATTTGGCTTGCTTTGTTAATAATAGTTTAGTTTTAATTCATTCAAATGGACGCAAATCTTTAACTCTTCCTGATGATCACTTGTACCAAAATTTCTTAAACAAAAAATTTATTTTCTTTAAAATTTGTTATATAAACAGGCTTTTGACAATTAAATAAACGTGTTCTAAATACAAAATTACATATAGCTATCAATTTTTATAATATTTTAACTTGTTTTTGTTAAAATATATTAAGTTTTAATTAAATAAATATTCTATTCAATTTTGCGATTTGGGCCAAGAAAACTTGTCTTGCTCCTTAAGACAAAGTTGGTCAGCTCTTTGCTGGCTTCATTTCAACATATAATATATCCAAAACGAATAAAAACTGAGTATTTTACAAATAAATACTTTAAATTCTTTTTAATTTTTTAATTTTTAAAATTTTGTTCTTTTTGCTTTAACCCCAACAAATTCTAAGGTCTACCCACGTTTTTAATTGTCAAATTTTAGTGGTTCTTTTACAAATTACTTAATTTGTACAATCATCTATATTTGAATTAATTAATTTATACAAAACAAACAATTACAAATTTGTATTTTTTTAATTTACACAAACTTTGTGTAAATTAGCTACTATTTATATCATAGTTATACATACTACCTTTTGTGTTACAAGCCATATAAGCCACAAGCCACAGCTAGGAACAAGCCACACTAGCCACAACCACAATATAGTTATACCAACTGTGCAACATTACACAACCCTAAAGTTACCAATCCGAGAAGATTCAATATGCCAACTACTATTGATAATGAACCTGATTCAACTAATCTTAATACTTTTTTATGCAATGCCCCAATCGTTTTGGAGTATTCATTCATGAAAGTAGTCCAAACACAACTAGACCAACTCTATCCAATCTCAAACCAACTGCATGTTTACTAAAAACTTAAAATCCAAACAAATTGCAACTCATTTCTTTCAAGCTCCTACTATGACTGCTACTATTAGATGACTCTGTAACAAATTCCATACCAAATTTATTTCTACAGAAAACAATACCTATATTTTAAATCCTGATCTTGTATCTGTTACTTCCAATTCTCAAACAAAAAAGCTTCTTAGCTGAACTCTTGAAATTTCTGAATTTATCCCTCCTTTTCCTACTGTCAATACTTCTTCTTCTTCTTCTTCTTTTGATATCTATACACATAAATGCTACAAATGCAACCTTCAAGTTTATTGCCAAAAGAAACAAGATAACAAACATTATCTTCTTCTGGTTGTTGTTGAGTAGTAGTTGTTGTTGGAGAAGAAGGAAGAGGAGGATCAATTTTTATCATAGAAGAAGTTGCAGGAAAGTTAGTAGGAGTTAATGGTTGAAGTGTAGTAGTAAGTGGATTAGATTGCTGAGGTTGAGTTGAATTAAGACATTGTTTGTGATAAATTTGATCTGAATAAAAAATAGCATCATGAAGAAGTAAGTATATCAACAACAATCTCTCCAACAAAAAACACAAACTAATCAATCTGAACAACAACAACAAATACAATCTTCTCAACAAGAACAGCAACACCAACAAACACAATCTACTCAACAAGATCAACAACAAATATCTAAAATAATTCTTTAGGTTTAGATTGGTTTCAATACTATCCTGTCACACCTAATATGGAGCCATATACCAGACTTAATACATCACTTTGTCAACAAATTTTTGATTTTATTAAACCTTTTCTCATTAACTTTAAGCCTGGCCAAATTAGTAAACAAGCAACTAATACACAACATGCTTCTAAATATACCTTTAACTACTTACTTAAACAAATGGCTGGCCAACAACTTTCTGATCTAATCTATCAACATAACCCCTTAATTGACAGATCAATTACTATACCTTTTGAAATTCTTTTTTCCACCTTTAAAGATATATTGCTTCAATTTACAACAACACTCTTTTCCAAATTTAACTACCCTAAAATTTTTACTCTTTATCAGTCTATTCAACCCTACACAACCAATAATTGTAATAATATTGCATTAAATCTAGCTAGACTACATCTTTTTTTTCAAAATAATTATCAAACTATTAATAGAAACAAATTTATTGAAGATATACATATCCATCCACTTAGTCTTAAAACTAACTTCTTCATTAGTGAAGATAGCACTAATACTATTCTACTCAAAATCCAAAATGATAACAAATTCAATATTAACATTTCACTTAACATACCCAAACAACAATTTCTTGAAACCTTTCATATCCCTTCTCTAAAACTCTATATATCAGATTTTGACTCTTGGTTTAAAACATTTTATAATCAATATAAACGACAATTTAAAAAATTAGATGAACAACATCAACTAAAAACATATAATTTTATCAAATGACAAATCTTTTATCAAGTAGCTACTGCTTGTAAATGACTACTCCACAAAACCTTTGATATTATATCAATTTCTTTACTTCACGAATGCTCCCAACTCTGCACTAAAGCAGCCTTGTTCCATATTCATACATGTACTCATAGCACCAAAGAACCATGTACTACTCTACTACAAGATACAGAACATAACTTCCAAAATATTTCAAATTTCTTCTTTGAACAATCTTTTACCAAATTTTTAGCTACTTAATCTAATAATCAAACATGGGCTAAACCTACACTTGACTTCTCTATATTTGATAAAGACAATAAGGGCAGTGTCATTAATCACCTGATTATTTTTTATCAGAGGCCTACTCCCCTTCCTCTTTCTCAATATATAAATAGTCAGGTTCTTATATATAATTTCAACTTTTTTTATCCCCCTCCCCCCTAAAAAATCACCTGATTTTTGTTACTCCCCTAAGCACACAGCAACATTTCAAAATACTACACCTACAAATCTTTTTCACAAACTTTCTAATGATACTGAAGAAGAATTCATGAAACTTAACAATACTGAAATCAAAAACAAGCGTAAAGCATACTATTTCTATAGATACTTTAAAGCAGTGTTGTCACTTGGACTATGTTTTTTGTCCAATGTCCAAGATTGTCCAAAATCGTCCAAGCCTATGTTCCATGTTTAACTAATCAATAAAGTAATTTAAAAAAATATTTAATTATATATTTTTTTAGGTACTGGACTCATTGGTGAAAAAATTAAAATAGGTTATCTTAATAAAATTTTAAGTAATTTTAATTTGAAAAACTGTCCAAAATGTCAAAAAAGCGTCCAAGTGACAATACTGCTTTAAAGCATATCTTACTGCTACTTCAAAAAATGATGAAATTATTCATTTAAATGAAGATCAAGCAATTCAAAAGCTTATATCTACACCTATTAATACCTACTATCTTGCTCATGCTATTATATACTACTTTATTATTAAACAAGAAGAATTTACATATTCTCAAATTCTCCAATACTACAAATTAAATGCTCTTCCTGAAGCAGAAAAAATTATTAAAGACAAATTTCAAATTAACTTCACAACTCCCCAAATACAAAACAATACTCTTTTCTTTAACCCTGATATAGTAGACAATACCAATACTGAACCAGACTCCAAACAATTAGACATGTTACCTCCTCCTAAACAAACATATGCTAATATTCTTAACTCTCAAATTAACCAAACCTTATTCTACAACCCTTTTTAAATTTGTCTTCTGTAAAACACATGAATGCAGCCACCGCTTCTAGAATTATAATGTCCTCTATTGATAATGGGCTATTTCTAGAAGAGAATGATATAAGTAGACAGGTGTATAAGTCTATTTACGTGGAAGAACTAATTAACGATAGTTAGACTCAACGTACAGAGCAGACTTTAGCTTTTTGCACAACTGTGAGAACCAAGTATATGGCAAGTGCTTTTACAGAAGACAACTATAGTACTTCAGATACCATATCTTCATCTCTTTCTGAAGTACAACTCTCCTTTAATCCTTCTCTATCACTAACTGCTACCAGTTCTAACAACTATTCAATATCAGAAATCTATGATGAATCTTTACTTGAAAAAGACTTTAGCAATAAAGAAATTGAACTACCCACAAACTCTTTAAGTGAAAGAAACTACATCAATCCCAATCCTAACCTCCCTGAAATATACAACCCAAAAGCATATTATAACAAATTTCTTTACTATCATAGACTACAAGCACTCCCTTCTCCACAAACTGTGGGTTCTTTTTTGCAATATATACAAGAATATTATTCTATGTTCTATTCAAACCAATATATAAAATTTCTATTAAGCCACATCCCTGATTTGATCATATTTTCACAGAAGCACACATTTACCCTCCATTGAAAATTTTATACCAGATCACATAATATTTCCACCTTTTGAAGATTTACTATATTACTCTGATGTAGAACTTAAATCACCCAATAACAAATTTCAAATTCCAATCTTCACAGATAATCTCTTTTTCTCAACACCCAACCTACAACATTTTACAATATTAAATCCCAATACTAATAAAAATCTGACATCTGATACTCAAACTAACATAAACAATCATATATACCAAATCAAACTATAACTCTTGAATCTAAATATATCTCAATTCCTATAAAAATTGCCTCACTTAATACAAATGGTCTTCTACAACCAACAAAAAAGCTCCTAATTGAAGAAACCTTAAACCAAAACCTATATGATATTTTTGGTCTTTCAGAAACTCATTTAACCCAAAAAGATAGCAAATTTTTAAACAACAAAATCAAAAACTATACTAGCTTCAGGAGCTCCTTTTCCAATTCACATCAAGCTGGTGTGGGGATTTTTATCTACAACAAAATCACCAAATATGTCTCTTGCACTCACAATTTTAATGGCCATATAATAGGTCTTGACCTTCATTTTAAAAACACTTCTATTAGACTGCTTTAAATCTATATTCCTACTACTGAGAAAAAACAACTCCCGAAAAGAAATACAAGAACAAATTATCATACTGTGCCAAAATTCTAAATATTGATATATAATTATAGGAGACTTTAATAGTGTTTCTAACCCTCATATTGACTGTTTACCATCAAAGAAAACATCAATTCCTGAAACCCAACTTATTAAATATTTTATTAGTCACCAATATAAGGATATCTATCATTTTTTCTTCCCTAACTCCCAAAATTTTACATTTCAACATTCAAATATTTAGAGTAGAATAGATCAAATCTGGACTAATCTGAGTATTACAAATATAGATTACACAGATATTCTCTTAAACAATCTTTTTGAATTAGATCACAATACTATCACACTAGAATTATCTGTTATAATCAACAAACCAAAACCACACAAACAACACAAAAAAACAAATTTCTCTGTAAAAATAGCACCAAAAAAGATCTAAAAAATTATGCAAACCAAACCACATTCAATTTGCAAAAACTGCATATACAAATAGATCAAATCGCTAACCAAAACCAACTTAACAATTTCTGGAATAAACTTCAAAAAACTCTTATTAAAGCTGCCACCAAACATATTCCTTTTTACAAAATTAATACTATTAAAGAAATCAAAGAAACCTCAATATCAAAACAAACTTCTCTTTTCTATAGATTTAAAGAAATACAATATCTCAAAACCCACTTTTCCTTCTCTAACTTTCTTTCACTTTGTAAAAAATATATTTCACAATACTCTGACTGCCTATTTTAATTATCAACACCTACCTTATTACAAATTAAAGAAGAATTCCAACAAATTAAAACTGCCCTTAATATTCAACAACAACAAACTATCTATAAAGAGATTCAACAAAAAATCGAAACTGTAACAAATCCTTTTTAGAAACTCCAAAACTTTTCTACAAAAAAATCCTTGAAAAATACAATAATATACATATCGATAGACTATCTATTGAAAACTCACTCCTTACAAAACATAACGAAATTCTTAATGCAATTCATAATCACTTTACTGAATACTTTAAAGAAAAACCTCTCCAACCAATTTCACCCTCCTCTGATTTTTACTATCTCTATGAACCATATCCTGAATATGAAGAACTTATTTTAGGAAATCACAAATCAAGAATGGCAAGATATCTTAACAAATCTTCCAAACCAAAAAGCAGCAGGGCCCTCTAAAATCTGCTATGAACATATCAAATATGCTAGTCACAAAGCACAAACACTCTTTAAAAAATTCTTTAACAAATGCTTCCAACTTCAAAAAGTTCCTACAGACTAGAAATCCTTTAATATTTTCCTTATTCCAAAAAAATCTAATTGGGACTTTACTCTTAATCAAGTTCGCCCAATTTCTATCATTGAACCTTTCAAAAAAACCTTTACCAAAATCTTTACTAAACGTTTAGATCAAATTATCTCTATTAATCATCTTTTATCTAATCTAAATTTCGCTGCTTCTAAAAACTCTTCAACTCATATTCCTATACAAATTCTCCATAATACTATTGAACACTATAAAATACACAACAAAGAAGTCTGGATTCTTTTTCAAGATATGTCAAAAGCTTTTGACAAAATCAACATCTTACAATTACAAGATACTTGCAAAAGAATTGGTATTTCTAGTTCAGGCATCAATCTGATTACTGAACTGTACTCATCAAGACAAGCAAGAATTATTACTGCTCATGGTCTTACCTCCCCTATTAATATCCAGTCTGGAATAGAACAAGGAGAAACCTATTCTCCTTTACTTTAGAAAATTTACTATGACCCAATCCTTACCTTCTTCCATCAAAAATACCAAAACTATTTATTTACTCAAAATTGACTCACAATCCCCTCTTGATATAATTACTAATACTACTACTAGTAGTATTTTAATCCCACCATTAGCTTATATGGATGATACAACATGGCTTTGTGAAAGCTCTACTACTATGCAAAATATTCTTAATGACACATCTGAACTCTACAAAATTAATAATATAGAAGTTAACCCTTCAAAATCTGATCTACTTCATATCCGACCTAAATCCTACAGATTTCAAACAACTCCTCTTTTATTTAATAATTAACCTATTCTACCCAGAAAACTTAATAATGTCATTAAATATTTAGGTATCTATCTTGATGGAAATAGTTCAACCAAACCAACATTTGATACTATTATTAACAAAATTAAAAACTTTATTTGTCTAATAAAATACAAAAAACTTACACCTCTACAAATTTCATCTCTATTAAATCTTATACTCCATCCCTCTATTGAATACTTTCTACAAATATGCATTATTCACAATAACCTCCAAACCAAACTATCTTGCCTTTTTACAATTCAAACCAAGAAAATGCTTTCCATTGCCAAAAACACTAACAATATAGTTCTTACTAATCCTATAACATTTAATTTACCAACCCTTAGCAATTTAATTCAAAAAACAAGTGCTGCTAACATTGAACGTATTTTTAACTATAGTCCAATTCTTAAAAATATTGGTCTTACACATATTAAATCATGGCTAGCCAAAGTATGGTCTCCCAATCTCACCCAAAGCTTACTTATCTCCTATATTCATAAAACTAAAAACTTTACACTTATCTTTCAACTCTCACAACAATATTACATTATCAAATTTTTTACTTAATTCCCACCTTCCAGATTTCTTCTCTAATCTACATCTAATCTATGATATACTCCCTTCAAAACAACAACTTCTATAATCAATAGTTTGAAAAATAATCGATTATTATTTATTGAACAAATTACTACTACAAACAATAAATATATTCTTCTATGGAATAATATTTACTTACGTACTAACAAATCCACTAAGGGTCAACAACCTTTATGGTTTTCTAATATTCTTAAATTTATACAAGAGAAAACAATCATAACTAACTCTTTCATTAATACAACATATCTTCTTTCTCCTTTATTATCTTCTACTTCCTTTTCTCTTACACAAATACACTATAACTCTAACAATAGTATTTTCTTATTACATCAGACCTCTCTATCAAAAACTGCAATATATAATATGAAACCTTCAGACTCAGCTTCACACAACTACTACCCAATACCTTTTATTCTTCAAATACCTTCTTATCATTTAATCTGCCCTATAACCAAATTAGTATATCTATAATCCAATACATATTCAAATAGATTACAAAGAAATTCTTGCTCTAATCCATATATTCAACCTTACCAATACCACAACTTCTTCTTCTCCTATACCACAAATTTATATCCCTACACAAGAAACACAACTTATACATAATGTAACCAATCATACTACCTATCAACATCAACTTACTAGCCTTCTACCACTTATTCAAAATCTCAGTTCACAGGAACTTCACTTTTATACCAATGCCTCTATACAAAACACTTAATCATCAAATATCAAATCTGGAATTGGCTGGATTTGTGAAAATAACACTTTTATCAAATTTAAAACTGCAACTAATTCATACTTTGATACAACACGAACTGAACTTGAAGCAATTATTTCTCTTCTTCTTGCAACTCCTAATAATGGCCATTTAAATATCCATTTAGCTAACAATACTGCAATCAAAAATTTAAAACAAATACACTTCTCCAAACCTATACAAAACAAAAATTGGGACTTATATCCATCATTAATCAAATTAATCTATCAAAAACATCTCATTCACTCTACACAAAGTCAAATTACGCCTTAACTCATTCTACAATAAAGCAAACTTACTTGCAAAACGTGGAACTAATAAACCAATACTTAAAATTACTAATAATGTTCTAAATTTACCAATCTATTTTCAATGGCATAGTCATCTTATTCCTTTCAAAATACAAACCTTTATCAAAAATATATATACTATACAAGAACTATATTCCTGTCCTGGTCTACTTTCAAAATATTTAAAAATATACCTAAAATTAATTGGACATTATGTTTTGATATACTAAACACACCTGAACACAATCATTTTAAATATTCTTTTAGAATTAAAATTTTAACTAACAATCTTCCAACTATGGAAAATCTTTATATTCGTTATCCTTATTTATATTCTACATCAAAATGTTGCCGCTGTTCAGATACTGAAGATACTTTACACTTACTCCTCTGTTCAAACAATAACAATAGTATTCAACAATCTGTTATTAATATAATTATGAATACACTTACTTCTTTCAAAATTACTACCATATCTCTATTAACAATTCTCAATACTCTTCTCCAGTTCATACTTCATACACATACTCACAATATAATCTTTTTCTATACTAGAAAAATAGACACTGTTAATGTCCGGAGCTAGGAATTTATTTTTGCCTATTAGCTAAAAATAGAACTAATGAATTAGATAAATTGATGATCATCTAATCTAAAAATAGATGCAGACAAGATCACACACAAAATCTGGTCTATCACTACACCATTGATCGTCCTCCGCTACGCTCCGGACAACTATATTATTGGAATTTATTCTTCTAATGTTTTTGAAAATATTAAATTACTCACTACTAAACAAACTAAATTATTTCTTACTTCCCTGTCTAATAATCTTTTAGATTGGTTTCAAAATATCATTTGGTCTCTACGAAATATCTCTCAACACCAATAGGAACATGCTCGTAATATTACTTAAAAATGAAAAGAAAGAAATATTTCTTTCCAAATATATCTCATACGAAAACTATAGCCACACCAGATATATCATATGGGGTGTCTTCAATTAAAAGGGCCCATTTTTACATTTTTTTGAAAAATAAGTTTTCGTTAAATTCATATAAATTTTGACATGATTGACTTTTTTTAATTATAAATGAAAGTCGAATTACATAATAAAAAATCAAGATAATGTAAAAAGAAAAATTACATGAGGCTGCGTAGAGCCAACACGTCACGAGTTTACCCGATAGTCACCTGCCGTCTTTAACCAATCAATATCGTGAAATTTGATTGATCCCGGATTAGTCCGAAAATCAAAACAAATAATTAAACTCAAATATCTCAAAATAAAATATATGTAAAAATGGGCCCTTTAAATTGAAGACACTCCATATATAGACTTTTCTCCCTTTATAGAAAAATGGGTTCTACATGGTTTTTCTCTAACAAACTGTATACAATAATGTTAGGTCATATACTAAGGTTTCCTTCAACCTACTCTAGCTAGTAAATTAATTTGAAATAGTTAATTATAGCATTATTAGAAAATAGAAGGTATAATGTCATATTGGGTGCCTGTTTTACAGTAACACAAATGTATTTCTGAAATTTTTAAATATAAATTTATTATTTTACTTAAATAAAGTTTCAACTCTGGCATTTTTAAAAAAAAAAAAAAAAAAAAAAAAAAAAAAAAAATTCATTCAGATAGTACTATTGTAATAAAATGTGTAAGAGAAAGAAAAAGATACCTAGATACAATTTCAAAATAGTATAATGTTAATAACTATAAATCTCAAAATGGTAAAATATTAAGAACTATAAATCTCAAAATAGTATAATGGAAAGAACTATAAATCTCAAAATGGTATAATATTAATAACTATGACATATAGATAAAAATTTAGAACCTAATATGAACAAAATTAAGTTAGGGCTTATTAAATCAAAAGCTATAACAACAATTTCTGAGATAACAGGGCTAACATTCTTGTAAAAAAAAAGTGTAATAGTAGATATTATATCTGAAATGAATGACTGGTTGATATGCAGCCTTAGTTGGAAAAATTTTGCAGTAGAAATAAGAATAAGATTCTTTATTAAAAGAGTACAGAATACTCAAGTTAGTACAGAGTTATAAGCATCTTGTATATATAAAAATTTGGAGTAAAAAGAAGACAATATAGAGCTTTTTCACTGGCAGCTATTTTGGTTGCACCTAAAAGAGCTACAGGAGTAAAATGCAACTCTATAGCAAAGGGCAAATGTTAGCTTTTTGGTTAAAAGTCCTGTATAATGAGCTGCCAGTTCTGTATAAATTGGAGAGATAAAAACTAGGAATATACAAGGATGTTAGCTGTAGGTTATGTAGCAAAAAGGAGACAGAAACACTTGATCACCTAGCAGGTTGCAAAAGCCTAAGAGCAAAATGGCAAAATATTGAAGCAGTAGTCTTAGAGATCATATAGAATGAACTTTCAACTAAGAAAAAGTATCTAGTGCTTTTAGAAGACTTCAAAAAAGTTTTTTTAGTGCAGAATTAGTAATAGCAAGAAGATATTTATAAGAGTACATTTAGCCAAGGGGCTGCTTTTAGAAAGTGTATTTAAAAGTTAGAGTTCAGTAAAATTAGACAAAGAACCTTAAGAATTGTATTAAGATCTTTTTTTTGCAATATGAAATAACTTTTATGACAAATATTTGGAAAAAAAGGTATATAAAAATCACAGAATAGAAAAGAAGAGCAGAAATTACAAGAAGTATAAAAATGTTTAATTATCTAAACAAGGATAAAGAAAAGATTACTACAGTGACAAATTGCTCCAAGCAAAAGGGTACTAATGAAGAAAATGCCAAGGCATTAAGAAGAAGAAAAATAGACATACTTTGGACAAATGTAGTAGAGGAGTATATTAAAAGTAGCTTCAAGCTACAATTGTTTGGTTCTTGATAGAGCTAACACAAAAACCTGGCTTACCTGTAAGCCGGTATAACAGGTTGTATCTAGGTACTATGAAGCAACTAGATGATGCCAGGCATTTTATTGTAGTATAGTAAGTGAGGTGCCAGAAATCAGCTGATTTCTTGGGGGGAGGGGGTCTCTGGTCTAGTCAGGTTATTATATATCCTTTATTCTGATTGGCTAATACAACATATTATTTATTAATTTTTTTTTTTTGTGTCAAAGTTCCCACTCTGGGTGAGAGTTTATTTAATCAAGCCTGTGGATCAAGGGCGCCTCTTTGGGTGCACCAACAATTGAATTACATTGAATGAGAGTACAACTAGCCACACGTACAACTTTTGGTTGTCTAATTTAAGTAGTCCGCCTGAAGGTTCTACACTAGTTGCCATACCTACAACCTGACTAGAGGATTGCCTATTTAAACCCTCTGGTTCAAGCTTCGCATATCAATCCTACTTGTGATTCTGGTACAGCCCTCTGATACATTAGTTAGTCGAAGACAGTCCCAGATGCCTTAGGACTAATTTATGCTCACGGGTAAACTTGGTAGAGCAGTCCCTGCCCCACACAGGTATTATCTACACTTTGGTAACTTACGTACTCACCGGGGCAAGCAACTTGCAGTCAGGGGATATCTAACAGCTACTATTACCTACTTCTGCCCTTGTCAGGTTCACTCCAATCCTAGTACCGACTATCACTTTCCTATCGGTCTTTCACCGACGTTCCAGACTTCCAATTCAGTTGGCCCGAAAGGGTTGATCTACCGGCATTAGGTGCCATTATGGTTTTTCTTTCCCTGGTATCTACTTCTATAACGTAGGTCTTTTTCCTTCAGTACCCGATCCGGCAGCCGGGTTGGTAAACCTTGTCTCTGAGGTCGACGTCCGGTTCTTCAGCTCCAGTCCAATATTCCGGTTTTGGTAGTCCGTCAAAGATCTTCGCTACTTCTTTACTCGGGTTTTGCCAAATAAGTTTCTGTTTCTTTGGTTCCTTGAATTTATTTGTGTCACGAGGCACAACTTCACTCGAAAACTCCCATTCGAGATAGTTACCAAGAACTACAGGTGATGTACCTAACCGATTGACAGGAAACGGTTACTGGAACACAGGTCTATTTTTCAAAAGTGTCCCCAGTGGGATTTGAACCCTAGATCTGCCACTTGGGATGACAACTTACCAACTTTTCTAAGTCACCACACCTATACAACATATTATTTATATAATATATATTTAAAGGAATTGCTATTCACACTATGGATTTTTGCTATTCGCACTATGGTTACACAAGATTTTCTATTTTTGGAATTTTGCACTTGTGTTACACAAAGCCCAGTGCATTGTTTATGCAAAATATTTTTTGGTTATACACCACTAATGTTGTATAACATTACACAAGTTTAATTTTGGTAACCTAGCCTAGGTCGGCCAGCATTAAGCTTAATGCTGGTAGGCACTATCATAATAATGCCCCCAGCGGGGTTGGACATAATTTTGGCCCACCCTAATCCTAAATATAGCCAATCACTGTTCCTAGATTTAGGGTTAGGGTAGCCAGAATTATGTCTATTACCGCTGGGGGCATTATCATGATAGTGCCTACTAGCATTAAGCTTAATGCTGGCCGATCCAGGTTAGGTTACCAAAATTAGACTTGTGTAACATTATACAACATTATTGCCATGTAACCAAAAATTATTTTTGCAAAAACAATGCACTAAGCCTTTGTGCAACATAAATGCATATATTATTTTGAATTCTAAAAATAGAAAATCTTGTGTAACCATGGTGCGAATAGCAAAAATCCATGGTGTGAATAGCAATTCCCTATATTTAAAAATAAAAAAAAAACTAAATTTACCTTAGGGTTTGCTACCCGGTTACACAAATTACAAAATTTTTAATCATAGAGTCAAATACCCAGTTAAAAAATAACAATATTTAACTATGTTATAGAATTAAATTTTTGTATTTGTTAGTTTAGGGTTAGGGAAAGCACCAAGATTAGGGTTAGAGTTTGGCAGTTATATAGTAAAATCGCTTAAAGAAAACTTTTTGTTAGAGTACGAAAGGTGGTTTTCTATGCAAATTTTGAGCAATAAGCAATTTTTAATAAAATGAATGTTTGTTTTGCAATTTTGGATCATGTTACATTACACAAGATCCTAAAATCTAATTGGTTTGCTGTGGGTGGGTATATACCCACCGGGTACAAATAGAAATTCTCTTAAAAATATTATATATAAAAATTTTATTAGTTAATAACTTTTGATCCACTGGTCTAATTTGGATGATTTAACTACCAAAATGATCCTCTCAAAGAGAGATTCTAACAAGCCCAAAACCACAAGAATCTAATCACAGGAACATAAAATTAATATAAATTTGTGCATTATTACTATATACTATATATAGTATTTATTTAATAAATAGTATATATAGTAATAATTAGAGGTTGGAACTGGTTTGCAAATTGCTTATCCAGATATTCATTCTTTTTTTATAAAAAACTAGCACATTAGCCCATGTCTCCGGCATGGAGTTAAAGGATTATTTCGGTAGTCAATTTAATGCAAAGTGATAGGAGATCATATGATCGAAAAGAACCATTACAGGTAGGGTTCCTACAAACCTGGATCAAATCAAACTTTAGGTCAGATTTGGGCTTGATTTGATTTGAAATCAAACTCAAACCCAAACTATGATTAAAAAATTATTTGAGTTTGATTTGAAGCAAACTTTTTAGTTAAATTTGAGTTTGGTTTGAATTTGAGTTTGAAGTTTGCAAACTAGTTTGAGTTTGAATAACATAAATATATTTTTATATTTTAAAAATTTTTATTACTAAGTTAATAGTACTTATCGACTAATTGAAAGTTGTAGAGCTTGTCAAGACGCATCCAATAGTGGTTAGATCACCCAAATCGGCCTAGTGGATGGCAAGATATCGTTGAAAAACGATTGGCCGACTATATAAAAATCTGTGACAGAGATTACATAGGCGAAATGTGGCGTCCTTCCATATAAACCTTTTTTTACTAATCTAATGACACATGCCCACTAATTGAAAGTTGTAGAGCTCGTCGAGACGCATCTAACGGTGGTTAGATCATCCAAATCGGCCCAGTGGATGGCGAGATATCATCGAAAAACGATTGACCGACTATATAAAATCTCTATGTAAACAAAACATTGTTTACATAAGAGATTTTATTTAGTCGACCAATAGTTTTTCGACGATATTTCGTCATCCATTTGGCCGATTTGGATGATCTAACCACTGTTAGATGCGTCACGACGAGCTCTACAACTTTCAATTAGTGAGCATGTATCGTTAGCTTAGTAAGAAAAAAAGGGTTATATGGAAGGACGCCACATTTCGCCTATGTAATCTCTGTCGCGGATTTTTATATAGTCAGCCAATCGTTTTTTGACGATATCTCGCCATCTACTAGACCGATTTGGGTAATCTAACCACCATTGGATGCGTCTTGACAAGCTCTACAACTTTCAATTAGTCGATAAGTACCATTAACTTAGTAAGAAAAATTTTTAAAATATAAAAATATATTTATGTTATTCAAACTCAAACTAGTTTGCAAACTTCAAATCAAACCCAAATCAAACTTAATATAGTATTTCGGTTTGATTTGAATTTGATTATTTTTTATTTGAATTTGGGTTTGATCTCAAACTTTATAAAATTTATAGTTTGAGTTTGGTTTGATTTGGGGTTTGATCAAACTCAAATCAAACCCGGATCAAACTTCGGAACCCTAATTACAGGTAAGAAGAATGCATCTGATAATCAGAAAATGGTGCAGAGGAAGGGGACGGTAATGACAAATAATGTTAGTATATGCCAATGTATATGCATAGAATTAAGAATTGGAAGGTATCAAGTATAAGAATTAGGTACGATGTAGCCAGGTCTGAAGGTGCTTGAACTGAAATTCGCGTGAATTGCGCAACCCGCTCCAAGATGAAGATAAATGTGACTCTATTGTACATTTCTTAACGCATATTTCTTCACTTACAGCAGGCTTGCTGCGGCAGGTAGGAATAAATTCACTGGCTTCAATCCTACGGCGACTCCCAGTGCAATTACGATTGTTTGTCATTGCTGTTCTGGCTGACACAGGTTAGTCACTTGCTTCTCAATTACGAAATTTCAATAAAAGCACCTCCAGCTTCTTCTGGCTTAGTCCAAATAAATACTGTGCGTCATATAACGTGAATGCTTTTCTATTATGATAAATGATTATAATTAATCATACATCGACTTGAAATACAATCATCAAAGTGAACAGTAAATATCATACTCACCCTGATGATTTATTGAATGATTAGATGACATAAAACAACATACTAACCCTGATGATTTATTGAATGATTAGATGACATAAAACATCGTACTCACCCTGATGATTCTATTGAATGATTAAATAATTATGGTTAATGATACATTGTGCTAAAACACAATCGTTAAAGTGAAAAGAATTATGATAAACTTCATATGATTACAGTTAAATCATGCATTCTCCTGAAATACAATCGTTAAAGTAAACAGAATAAAATTCGTACTCACGCTGTAATTTATTAAACGAATAAATAATTACGGTTAATTATCTTGAAAACCGTCTTTAAAGTGAAAATAATTAAAACTCATACACCTTGGTGATTTATAATGATTACAGTTAAATCATGCATTCTCCTGAAATACAATCGTTAAAGTGAACAGAATAAAATTCGTAATCACATAATTTATTAAACGAATAAATGATTACGGTTAATTATCTTGAAAATCATCTTTAAAGTGAAAATAATTAAAATTTATACACACCCTGGTGATTTATTGAACGATTATCATAATTCATAGATTGATTACAAAAAAATTTTTCACACAATCTGATCACGTTTTGGATGGGTTTGCTTTGAAATTATCATAATTCACTTTAAAAAAACATCTTTTACAGAGCATTTTTTTTTGTCAGTTAATAGAAATCAACAGATCGAAACGATAGCTAAGCAGAAATATGCAAGAACGAACTGGTCAGGCACAGAAACACAGCCATTAGTCCTAATCGAGAGTGCAGATATGCCAATCTTGCGTGAATCAGCACATGAAGTCAGATAAACACAAAAAAATTTAATTAATTGCTTATTCGGGCACTGTCCAACACTAATAGATTGCAAGGATCTGACATAATAAGAAACTCAGTATAGACAAACCTGCCAAACTCTCCCAACTCTTTAACTCAAAGTCAGGCTGCTTAATGCAGTGTGGGAGACCACCGGCATAACAATTCAGCCGATGACGGCAATACCGGAGCAATTATAGTTGTTATTCCTGGGAGCATATCCCGTCTCAGCTTATGCATCAATCCTTGTAGTATAGATATAGATAGGGGTGAAATTACTCCTCTTAATAAGAAGTTTTTGTTGAAATTGTTGAAATTATTTGATGGTGAAATTGGTGAAATTAGTTTTTTAATATTAAAAATTAATTTAAATTATGTCAAAAATTAATTAAAACTAAACTAAATCAAATACAATAATTGCTTTAAGTTTAATTTATAAATATATTAAAAATGTTGAAATTATTGTTGAAATTATTGTTGAAATTAAAAAAATTAAAAATGAATTTCACCCCCAACTATAAGTATAGATTCAGATACTTACAGCTGATTTAGTAGGACTCGGATGAATTTTGTGGCAAATTTCGATAATTATTTTTCAACAATAAAATGTAGTTTTTTGATAATAAAATTTTCGGCCAGTATAAGTTTATACTGAAATAATATACTGGTCGACATTTTTATTATCAATTTACTTTAATTTCGATAATTATGTGTTATTAAATTTGCAATGATCATCGCATTAGGGCGAAACCTGAGTTGCGAGGTAGTATATCCACTTGCATATTTTTGAATTCTAGTAAAGTAGTAATAAAAAAAAAAATCATAACATACTTATTTAGTTAGTGCAAGGTGCAATTCCGAAAGACAATAATAAAAGACATTTTTATAGTGATCTTCATGCACTTTAATCGAGAGAAAAAACGGTTAAAGCGATACTTAGTTAAACAATTCTCATAGAATAGATAAATATAGTACTGAGATGCACCTCGTAATGTTTATGTGCTTGTTTTCTACAAAAAACATTTATATGCATGACGTTTTCAATCACCACACGTGCACGCAACATGCATATATGATGTAAATGAATGGGTAAAAAAAGCAAAAACCTGTTTGGTAGAAACCTGTTTCTGAAACTTCACCATCGTCACCGTAGGTTATTCGGTACAGCCATATAATTAAAGGGTTATTCGGCACCTGAAAATTTTTTTATCCCCCATCCTTTCCTTGTAGTATAGATAATCAGCTATCTATCTTTTTAATCAAATTTATATCGGATTTGTATCGGTATAATCCGGTTTTAAAAATTTATTAATAGAATACATCGATTAATAATCTTGATGCTATCCAATTATATGCAAATTCACGGTATTTACAGAAAATAAGTAATCTGCATTGAATGTGATAATTTATATATCTAAAAGATTATTCAAGAAAAAAATATAGATCATATGTATTAAATAAAATACGGATTTTTGATTAGAAAATGATGATAGTATTATTACAATAATTAACTATATATTTATTGATTTGCATTTTGTAATAATTTTGCTTTTTTTATTTTAATGAGATTATATGTGTAGCCATGATCGTGATTAGTTTAATTTAGCATTTTGACTCGAGTATTCGAGTTAACATCTAACTCGAGTCAATATTCGAGTTATAAAATTCTAATTCGAATTATTCAAATTAACTCGAGCCCAAGCTCTAGTTTAATATCTTTATTTGTGAATAATTTAATTATGCAAAATGGATAACGATAAAATTTTATTATTGATATAATTGGAAGGTATTAATATTAACATTTCAAACTTTTAAATTTTATTGCAACCCATATCTATATATTTAATGAATCATAACTAAAAGACTATAAATAAACGTACTCTGATGAACGCATATCCTGAAAAGGGTAAAACTGCATACAATCTTAAGATCAAACAAATATAATACGTATTAAAAAGTTTTATTAAATGTTAAGGTTTTAAATAGTACGTACGTACCAGGGTGGTAATTCAACTAAGTAAATCAAAACTATGTTAGCAATATTGGTAATTTTACTATGATCAGATTTCAATCGGTGAAATTAAAATAATCGATTAAAATATCATATTACTTTATTTAATTAATAAGAACGCACAGAATTCTAAAAGATTCGCCTTGACATTGCACTTCCTTTTCTAATTTTTTTTAGCTGAAAACTCTTCGCAGAAGTCCTTTCTAAAAAGTTACGCTCGATTTTTCGACTTGTATGGTTGAGGTCTAATTTTTTTCACTTTAGCTAATTAAATTTTAAATGATTTATCAAATTCCATAGTTTGCTCACATAGTTTTGATTTACTTAGTTGAGTTACCACCCTAGTACGTACGTATGTATGATCACACGTAATAAGCTCAAAAACCTTTTTAAATTTAAAGTAATTTCCATTTATAAAAAAAAATTAGTCAAATTAGCACAAATAAAAAATAAAAAGTAGATTGCCATTTTGAATGTTTCAACTATAACGCTTATTATTATTCCTTAATCAGATGGATTTATTAATTCAGAAAAAGATAAATTTACAGTGTTTCACAGTAGGGTGCCTAATTTTGAGAATGAAATTCTGCATTGTTCTCATATAGGGACTGGAATTGGCCGGCCTGTAGGCTAGCCCATTCTAGACCCTACCCTCATAACCTTGGAGTCTAATCTTAAAATGAAAAGTTCCCGCCTTGTTATCGCCATGAAGCTCAAGCACTATGAGTTACTGTTACGGGACTTACTTGCTATTCCTTTGTTATAGTACGTAGTTAAGGAATTATCAGGCAGCCAAGTTGATTTTTCGTTTTGCGACCCATTTTTTCAATTTTTAAATTTTTTTTTAGACCCCAATTGTGCCAATTGTTCGATTTTTGAAATTATTTTTTTTCCACTATTCTCATACAGTGTCATGCAATGCAAACCTTAATTTCCCGTTATTGACTGACAGAAAAAAATATGACTGCTGACCCAATTTTTGATTCCTTGTTGTGCAAAATGAAAAATTAACCTTGTATAACCTTAGATGTGAACATTATTCTATTAAAAATTAAAAAAAAATCCGACCTAGCGACCCATGTTTTTAGATTCCATGTAATGCAAAATGAAAAATCAACTTTGTGTGGTCTTATCAAGCAAGCGATTAAATATTCATAGTACATTGTGTAAATATTCTCACAGTCTGTAATTTGAAAATAGCGACGATTTAAAAAACTATATATTATTTTCTCATCACATTAACAAAATGATTGGCAAAAATGTACGGACACTCGTGACAAGCATAATATAATATATAGATAATTTTATTGGTTAATAATCGTATATAATATAAAATAAAAAAATAAAAATATATCAATATATAAAAGTGTTTATAAAGATATATACATATAAATTTATAAAGTTATAATGGAGGAAAAATTTGGGTAACAACATTCATATTACGTTTAAGAAATAAAATTCTTTCAAACAAAATTTCATTTAGTTGTGTTCTTTTAGAATTCATAATATTTCCACTATCAGAAAATAATTGTTCACTTGCAGTAGAAGTAGCGGAAATTGAAAGATATTTTTGAGCTAAATTTGAAAGAATTGGAAGTTTTGTTTTTTCATTATCCCATCACAAAAAAGGATTAGCATTATAGCTTATCTCTTTTATTTCTAAATATAAATCTACCTCATTATGTTCCGATTGTTTTTGATTGCCAAACATAAGATTAAGTAATTTATTATTCATATTAATATCTATTTGCTTGTTATGAACGCTAACTTGATTAGTATGTTTTTGAACTAAGTCTCGTACAGCTTCAATTGTTTGCTCTCGCTCCCATTCATAAAATTTATCCATTTTTTTACATAGAGAATCTAAGAATATTGCTATTAAAGAGCTTTCTATAGGCAATTTCCAGTAATGTTTTAATGCTGCATATAATGCTTTTTTTACTTTATAAATTAATCCATTTGTTTTAATAAATTGATTTACTTTAATTTGTTTAGCATTAATAGTAACTTCAACTTCATTATCATAATCATAATCTATAATGATTTCTTCATCATCAAATATTGTAGTAGTATCATCAAAATTTATATCTTCAATTTCAGTTACAGTTTGATTATCATCATAGTCAATTAATCTAGGCTTACAATTTTGTAATAATACTTTAATAGCTAGAGATATAAAGCTTATTGTAGAATATGTACTACCTCCAAGTAAGGTAGTTGCTTCAGCAAAAGGTGCTAATAAATTAGTTAACTGTTCTAAAGTTTTCCATTCATCTTTAGTTAGCATAATTGCATAAAGCCGTTTAGCATCTTTTTTAGTATTATAATTAGATTCAGCATTCATTGTTGCTAACATTATATCAAGTGCTTTTTGAAGCTGTAATAATCGTTTCCAAGATATATAAGGAGTTCCATCTAGTAGAAACATCTGCAATTGCTCGAATATAGGTTTTTTTTGTTTATTAATTTCATCTTCAGTTATTTGAAGTACTTTTTGAGCTTCTATTAAATGTTCTGTGCTTTGGTGATAGTAAAAGTTAATTAATCTTTTAGTACAAATAACTAATATCTCAGCAGGTTTAAGCCCTTTTCCAATTGCTAATTGGAGAGTATAAGCAGCACAGAGAATTCTATCTATATTTTTCATAATATTAACAGCTTTGATCATATTAGCTGCATTATCACTAGTTATATGATCAACTTTATTGCTTAGCTCCCAATCTTTAATAACTTCTTCTAAAACCATTGCAATTGTTTCAGAATCATGAGGATAAGGAACATAATGCATAGCCAAAGTAACTTCATTTAATTTAAACTCTGAATTAATAAAGTGACATGTCACACCAAGATAACCACTTCTAGACCAAGCTGTCCAGAGATCACAAGTTAAATTGCATGAGATAAGTTCATTATTAAATAATGTTTTTAATTCATTAGTTGAATAAAAACAATGCTTGATGAATTAAAGTTTTAATATATTTGTCTGATGGTAACTCATAGAACAGATCTAATAAATTTATTAATTTAATAAAAGCATGGCTTTTAAGTAAATAAAATGGCTGAGAATCTTCTATTATAAATTCTACTAATGCTTGATGAATAGCTTCTTTTCGATTAGTAGTATTGGTTGTAGTTTTTTTAAAAATTATATGAATTTTAGATTGCGAATCATTTTTTTTGATATTTGATTTTGGTTTTACAAGCCCATGTGTAAGTAAATGACTTGCAAAATTTGTTGTTGATCCTTGAGTATGAACTAGAACTCTACATTTTCGTTTGCTCTTAGCTCCTTTGTTGGCAGGAACTAAAACTTTACATCTACCTATTTTCTTCCACTCTTTAGTTGGTGGTTCTTTGTCGAAATATTCCCACACCCAACTAGCATTACTTCGTTTTTTGTGTGAAGAACTATTGGCTACTTTAGTTTCATTCATCTCACTTTCACTTTCTTCAGATTCATTAAAGCTATCAGCTGACTCTGTTATATATTTATTACTGCTATTATCATTTCGTTCTTCAGCTATAATTTCTAATTCCATATTTGAACAATTATTATCAACATGCATAAGTTCTAGATCTTTTTCACTTTCATTAGTATGACTAATTGATTGAGGTATGTAATTATCATTTTCGTCATCTTGAAATAAATCTATTTGCAATAAGTAATAATTTTATAAAAAAGCACAAAATGAACTTGATTATATTTATTAGGCATTTTTACTTGTATTTATATTTTATTATAATTTATATACTATATAGTCTAATCACTGTCTAATCGTTTCAATATATTATTTAAATTTTCTAATTAAAGTAATCATTATATCAGTATTACAAACATGTTTCATATAATTTAATAAAGATATTTTAATAAAAAGATAATAAAACATTTTATTAAATTTTTGTTCTGTGTGCTCTATTTGATATTAATATAAATGTTATTTTCAATTGCTTTCTTTCTTTCAAATTTTTCTAATTAAAGTAATCGTTACATCAGCATCACAAACATGTTTCAAATAATTTAATAAAGATATTTTAATAAAAAGGCAAATGGAACATTTCGTTAAATTTTGTTTCTGTATGCTATATCTGATTTTAATATAAATAAATACGTATATGTATTACTGCTATAGTAGTTAATAATAAGAAAATATTTATTTAAAACCTTATACCTTTTAAATGAGAAATGCAGTATTACTTAATGCATCGTCAAAATAAACTCTGTATATCAATACATACTGATCTAACTGATATTTATTATCGCTCGATCAGAGATTTTATTGTAATCTGATGAAAAAACATATGGGAATAGGCTCGCTATCTTTCACAGGCTCTAACCCTTAAAGGTACGTTTACATCCATAAATATTCTACTAGTATTCACCTACTAACCAATGCACATATGGTTATAGTGTTCCACATATAATGCTCAACAATTTGGAACACTAACCCCAACTTGACTAACCAAAATAGAACAGACTTCACAAATTACCAGAGAAAAGTGCCTATATAGCTAAAAACAAGGATCGGGCTGTAGCATGAAATGTACCTCTGGTATAGTGCTACAGTTTCTGAGGTCTTTGCACTGCTAATGCAGAACGTCGACTAACGAAGGTCCTTGCACTGCTGCCAGCCGAGGAGCCTTATTTCTGCTGGGGGAACGAGTGGGACGATAGAGCCAACCTCTTCAAGGCGAGCGATAGTGAAATGAAAGATAATCTTTCTTCCTACTGGACGGCTGTCCCTTATATTCTCTTACCCACTCCTTAACCATTCACATGCTAGAACTTCTTCATACCACTAGACGTGAAAATCACATTCGTGAAAACTTACATCAATTTATCATCTGCAATCATAATACTAATGCCCGAAAACCCTGCTTCTAACCCATCTATCACAATCAAAACATCGGACTAACCCAAAATAGGAAAACAATGAAATCACATGCAGATCTACAATAAAGTCATCTGATCTCGCAATAATGAATGCTCCGTCACTTCGTTAACGAGCTTATCAATATTTGCATTACCTACTATAATTCTCTATTTTTTCTTTAGCATTTTGCTATTTCACAATAATACTGGTCCTGCGTGGTGCTACGTGATGCGCAGCTACTTCTAATTATCATACCTTCGAAAAAATTCCCGCCGGTCTACATGTGTTTATATAACCCAAAATGTTCCGATATCCCTCCATCCATTTTTCGATTTTAATGCCTACTAATTTGATTGTTTTGAACTATATTCATTAAAATAAACATTGTTATACTTTTTTTAAAAGATTGGGACTAAAAAAAAAAGAAAATAAAATTTTGAGGGTTTTTGAAAATTTGGGTTGCGAGCAATACAAAACTCAAATTTAACTTTGCGTAGTTTAAGTATGAGTGTGTATATAAATTTAACCATTTAAAGATATATGTTCATGAATATTTGATATTAGCATAGCAACTATAAAATTGATTTGACAGACGATTACTCTACTGTTATGATAATACCTCATTTGTTAATTTTTCCAGAGCACATTATATTTCTTTAATTGAATTTATTTTCAGCATCTTTAGCTAGCTAGCATTCTTTTAATTGAAGTATTGAACTGATTTACTTACCTCTTTTTACCTTCTTATTTGTATAATCTATTTAATACTTGCTAATATATTTATTTTAATAGATTAATAAATAAGCAAAATATTTGAAATTGTACATAAGTGTTGCAATTATTTTTTTAAAAATTATTTCTGAATATGAATTTTTAACTGTATCAAAGTTGTAAGGGTGCTAGTGGTGACCCATTTACACTTGAATTATATATATTTAAAAACCGATTTAAAACCGATAATCTGATTTTATTTATAAAATCAAATTTAAAACCGGTATATCTTTTATCTTAAATCGGATTGATATTTTAAAATGAATATCCGATTATAACCGATACGATTCTAACTACTAGTAATAATGCACAAATCTATATTAATCTTATGATACTATGGTTAGATTCTTGTGTTTTGGGCTTGTTAGAATCCTCTCTTTGAGAGGATCATTTTGGTAGTTAAATCATCCAAATTGGACCAGTAGATCAAAAATTATTTATTATATTCTATATAATATTTCAGATTCGTATTATTTCATCAACAATCACTTTACAGACATAATACTACACCAACAACCATTTTACCGACAAGCTTTTTTTACTGACAAATAACTTACTGACACTCGATTTGCCGACAAGCATGTTTTCACTGACATGTTGATTTTACCGACATACACTTCACTGATAGTTAATTTTACTGACAAAATCAACTTACTGACAAGTTCATTTTACCAAATAGAATTTACTGACAAAATTATTCTACTGACAATACAATTTACTAACAAACAATTCGCTGACTAACAATTCGCCAGATGCCTTACTTAAGTATCATAGTTAATGCTGAATTTATAGGGTCTCGATTTGAAACTATAAGCCCTGCTAAAATCCACATATACTCTATAAATATGAAATCTATACCCAAACCCTACTCTAACCCTATAAAACAAAGACGAAAAAAACATCCAAAGAAAATTTTAAAATTTTATATCAAAATAGGTCATAACTTTAGCATTAGCCATGACAATAATTATTATTATCGTCATTAATAAAATGTGCAATTTTTATTGTCATTATTAATAAATTGCATAATACGTAATTATTCTTAGTAGTTTATTACATTGCTGTGGTCTCATATATCAATAAGTTGTATTGTCAGCAATTGTATTGTCAGCAAAATCGTATTGTTGACGAATTGTATTGTCAGTAGAATAAGCTTGTCAGTATATTCTATTTTCGGTAAAATGAGCTTGTTGGTAAGTTGATTTTGTCAGTAAATGTAACTGTTGGTAAAGTGTGTGTCAGTAAAATTAACTTGTCAGTGAAAAGGAACTTGTTAGTAAATCAAGTGTCGGCAAATTTTGTGGTGCTTAAAAAAGCTTGTTGGTAAAATGATTGTTGGTGTAGGTTGATATCTGTAAAGTGATTGTTGGCGATTTGATTGCCACCCTAATATTTCATAGTAAATAACTTTTGATCTACCTGTCCAATTTAGATGATATAACTACCAAAATGATCCTCTCAAAGAGAGAATTCTAACAAGCCCAAAGCCACAAAAATCTAATTACAGAATCATAAGATTGTTATAAATTTGTGTATTATTACTATATAGTATTTATTTAATAAATACTATATAGTAATAATATACAAATCTATAACGATCTTATGATCTTGTGATTAGATTTTTGAGGGTTTTTGAGCTTGTTAGAATTCTCACTTTGAGAGGATCATTTTGGTAGTTAAATCATCCAAATTGGACCAGTAGATCAAAAGTTATTAACTATTAAAGTTTTAAATATTTTTAATAATAATTTAATATATGCAAAATTTGATTGGCTATTAAACCAGTCAGGTAAGGGGAGGGGGTAGGCTCTATAGTAAATTGAAATCAGGTGATTTCTGGCATTCCCCTAAATTTGTAAAAATTTTCATATATATTATAATAGTATTATATAAAAAAAGCACTGACAAGACTATAAAGTCAAAAAAAATATTAAATACTACTAGATATAGTCTATTGCTTCATTAATAGTATTAAAATAAAATATTTATATATAATTTAATAATTATATATAAGTTTATTATATATTTTATAAGCAGATATGTTACTGAATTCATATAATTACTAAGGAAAGTTCCATGCTAAAATTATATCCCTATGCATTGACAATAGTCATGCTAGAGTTATTATCATTGCTTTTATAATTAAAATTTTTAAAAAAACATATGAATTTACTATAAATTTGAGCTAAAGATCCTATTCAGCTTTACTAATTAACTTCAAATTAAATTTTTTGGGAATATAGAGCACAAAGAGAAAAAAAAAGTAGTAAAAATATTGAATTTAAATTTTGCCTATTTTGTACTTTTTTTTAATATGTAACTTTACCGAAAACAAAAATTTACTAATTTTAAATTAACAGTTACCATATTTACACAAAATAATGCACATGGGCGTTATTTTGAAAATTGGATTTCCTTAAAATAGCATAGTTGGTTTCAAAATAACGCCCATGTGCATCCTGAAATAATGCACACCCACATACTAATGCTTTAATAAGCATTTAGAGGTGTATCGAAATTAGACCTTTGCCCTAAAATAATGCCCATGTGTGTACTTGAAATAACGCGCATCTCTTCGAAATAATGCGCAAGTGCACATTATTTCACATAAATACGTATGTGTAAAATCATGCTCTGAGCACTTTACTTAGGCAACCAGAGAAGGTTACCTTGTAAGAAAAATGGGTTGTCTATATATTAAAGTTAAAAATTTTTGGTTTGTAATACAGTATAAACCCCTTTTTTATTACGATAACCTGCTTTGGGCCTCTAAATAAACTTGTTCAGGGGTATTTCAGGTATTTCTACTTGTCCTAAGGTCAAAACAGACTTTTCTGGGTGAAAATAGGGTTAAAGTTAGACAAAAAACTTTTTTTAAAAAAAATTGTTTGTCTAACTTTAACCCTATTTTTTTACCCAGAAAAGGTACAAAAAAACATGGTTTGATCTCAGAATGAGTAGAAATACCCTGAACAAGTTATTAGAGGCCCAAAGCAGGTTATCTTGATAAAAAAAGAAGTTTATTCTTTGGTTGCCTAAGTAAAGTTGTTCAGAGCATAATTTTACATATAACTGCTAATTTAAAATTAGTAAATTTTTGTTTTTGGTGAAGTTACATTTTGAAAAGATGCAAAATTAGCAAATTTAAATCCAATTTTTATATTACTTTTTTCTCTTCCTCTTGCTTTATATTCCCAAAGAATCTAATTTGAAGTTAATTAGTTAAGCTGAATAGGATCTTTAGCTCAAAGTTTATAGTAAATTCATATATTTTTTTAAAAATTTTAATTATAAAAAGCAATTGGACCTATTTTAAAGGGACATATCTTATGCCTGCTATTATGGGATAAACTAATTTGTAGCTTATATGAAAAGGTAATAGCATATAATTGTATGAAAAGGTAATGGCATATAATTGTATACAATAGAGATTATAGATGTGCATGTAATAGTAATTATGTATAGATCATTTGTATCTGATAGCTGCAAAATTTAGTTAATTAAAAGTATTCATAATTTGTATAGTTTCTTTATTTTCTATTTGGTTTTAAAAAAAAATAAAAAAATAAAAAATAGATTATTTATTTACTTTTTTTATTTAGTCAATTTTTTCGATTGTATTACTATTTATGATACATGTACTACAAATAATTTTAATTATATAGTTTATATAGAACCCCAATATGACATATCTGATATAGTACACTTAAAGAAAAAATTTTTAATATTTAAATATTTGATACATTCACAATTTTATATTGTTAAATAACAATACCTAATGCTATTTTGTATTTTATTTTCTGCATATTACAAAATGTTCATTATTTTTACTAATACTATTTCAGATTTTACATAATTGCTATTAATTAAAAATAAATTCAATTAAATCACATTATTTGTATATTATTATTATTACAAGAAATTTCCTATTCCTGCTTTTAGCACAACTATATTGTGCAGCTACCTTATTTAGATTTGTACAATCTGAAAAAAATATTAAAATTTTAACATAATTATTATATAGTGGCTATGTAACACACAATAGTGAGTTGCTGTCACGACTATACATGAGGACGAAAGCATTTTGGGTTCTAAAACCCGAAATTAAAATTTGAAGACGAAATTCATTTTGACCTATTTTACTTGAAAGACGAAATTATTTGATACTTTTTTTTGAATAGACAAAATTATAAGGAACATATCTATATAAATTTTATTTGCTCTTCCTTATAAAAAATTTTAATTTTCTCTAATGAAGACAAAATAGGCCTTTTTCAAAAATCAATTTCGGTGGCATCACTAGTCACAACCAATAAAATAAGTACAACTGTGATAATAATTGACAATTTACAAATATTTAAAAATTTTACATTGAATTTCTAATTAGCCAATAGCATGACAAATAGACATTTGTACTTTAATATAATAGATAGATAGATTACAAATTTTTTGTGTACAGAATTGTGCACTATTATAATTTATACAGTCAACTCTCTCTAATTCGAATTGCTGGAACTGCTTTTTTTTAATATGTAAAAATTTAAAAAAGTTCAGTTTTCAAAAAGTTATATATAGTTTATCCAAACTTAATAATAAAATTTACAAATGTTCTAGAAGATTTTGTTTGGTTTAGTGTTTATTTAGAGAGGTTCAGATTTGAGAGAGTCAACTATATGTAAAAATTGTATATATTTGTGCACCATCTACTGTTTTTCATGTGCATATATACATATCTATTTTAAAAAATTGTGTACACTAAAATAAAATTGTGCACATATGCATATTTGCATATGTGTACATTGTGCATATGAATTTTATATACTGCTGCTAATGTATATTCAGATTATATGATAATTGCTTTTGGTTATTTTTATTATTATTTAATTTATTATCAAAATTTTAGTAGCATTAATATTCTTTTTTTTGAAAACAGAAAACATAATAAATATTATAACAGATTCAAATAAAACTAGTTCAAATATTTATTTATTATATATTCTATACTTAAATTGGGACACTATTGTTATTTCTAGTAGATTCAACTGTAAGAATATTGAAAAATAATCCTGAAGATAAAAATAAGATTGAAGTGATTATTATTTGGGCTATCTTTGCTATATACTTTGTTTAGAGATTATTGATATAATAGTATTTTGTATATGTAAAGAAGGAAATTTTAAAGACAAGAATTCAATTTACTCTAGTAATTCTTTTGGAACAATACTTATGCTATTAAATATACAGTCAAAAACGAACTGAATCAGCAAGAACAACCCTATTCATTGACTAAGCAAAAGTGACTATTATGCAAGCTTATAGCACTCAGAAAGTTTACTTGACTATTTATAACCTAATTATAGTCTTGTATACCTTTAATTTGCATATTAATTATAAAAACAATATTTAAACAATTCATATTATAGTATAAATAGGACCCAGAATAATCTATATGAGCTTATATTTGAGTATTATAGTAAATTTTTTTTTGGTTAGTACTTTTATATTGGTATATATAAGCTATATTTTAAATATTAGATAAAACTTTTACCCAATTTTAACTTTTTTTGAAATACAATGTTCTTTAAAAACAAAACAAAGTAATGTTCTTTAAAAAAAAATTCAAAAAAAATTAGAGTAACGTCCTTTAAAATTAAAAAAAAAACCAAATTTGAGTAACCTTCTCTAAAAAAAAAAAAGAAATAACATTCTCTAAAAAAATAAAAAATAAAACAGAGTATCATTTTCTAAAAAAAAAAAAATAAATAATATTCTTTAAAAAAAAAAAAAAAAAAAAAACAAATATATATTGTATAAAATATAACAAAACTCTGTTTTACACTATTTTTTTCAAAATATTTGTATTTTTCCAATTTTTGCATTTTTCAATTTTTGTATTTATTACCTGCTGAGTCAATATTTTGGTTTGAATTTTTCATTAATATATTTCAAATATAAGATTTATAAAATTACCTCTATTAGTATTCTTTTAAATATACTCTTTTTGCCTATTAACTGTTTTCAAAAATAACCTTTTTATTCAATACCTACATTTCAAATATAACCTTTTTTAAAAAAAGGGCCCATTTGCAAATTTTCAAATATAACCTTATATGGATTATTTAGAGTTCTGTATAAATAATATTAGGTTTTAAGTCTAAGTTTATCTATTGGTAAAAATTTGGTTATTTTATTATGTGATTCAAAATTATAAAACTTTTGTAGTAATTTTTTTCAGAATTTAAAATTGAATTGTTAAAAGAAAAGTGTTTTGGATTTTATTAAATAATATCTGCATAAACTGCAATATTTAAGCTATGAACTAGTACACAAATGTAGATATATAAAAATTATTACCCAAAATGTTTAATGATAGAAAGTTGGACAATCACGCTATATGGAAATAAAAATTGCAAAAAAAAGTAAGCATGTTCGATAAACTTTATTTAAGGCTGTTTTTTTTAATCAAAATAGATAACTTGAAATAAGACAAATGTGCACTAAGGCTTAATGAACATAGAATAATTATTAGCATTCATGATACTTTTTAGATTGTTGACAAGACCAGAAGCAATGAGAAGACATGCCACTATGCAAGCTTGTTGCCACAGTGTTGGGGCCTCAGTTGCATGAGTAATTGCTGAATAGAACAATAGTAAAATAAAGAATTAATAGAAAGTAAACCATCTGGTTGCCCCAAATAGTGGTTTGACCCAAATGGGTGTCACCTGGGTCACCCGCGGATGGGTGGGTGACCTGGGTCAAGTTGCAACAACCTGGGTAAGAACGGGTGGATCAACCCGCTGGTGACCCGTGGGTTGTCCCACAGGTGACCCGTGGTCAACCCACGGGTCATCCACGGGCAGACAAATTAATGCAAATTTGTAAAGTCGACAGAATCAAATTCGAAAAATATTTAATAGTAAATTATTTAAAGAAAACCATAATGCAGTACAGAATTTTAATAAACAGTATAGGTTACCCACCTGGGTCAAATTACTAACCACCTGTGATTTTTTTTAATTGACCCAGGTAACCCAGGTGGTGATTTTTTTTGGACTGACCTGTTTCCACTCAGGGTCAGCACATTGTCCACCTATCGGGTGACCGGGTGAAGATTTTTTAGATGGGTCAATTCACTAGCTCCAAAAAAGAAGCCAATCCAAATATTGCAGAAGTTATATAGTACTAAAAGCCTATACTTAGAAGCTTTTTGAGGTTGTTTCAATATTTAAATTGCTATAACTTTTTATCTAAGAATTTTAAAAATTCTGACTAGTAACTTTATAAAGCTTTATCAGCTCTACATGTGTACCAAATATCTTTTCAAAATCTTATTATGTAAAAAGTTGATGCATTTTTATATTTTATATATAAAATTTCAATTTTCAAAATATCAACTCTTTTATAGTGATAAGATTTTGAAAAGATATTTGTTATACACTAATATAGCTTTACAAAGTTACTAGTCAGTTTTTTTAAAAACTCTTAAATAAAAAGTTATAGCTATTTAAAAATTAAAATAACCTCAAAAAAGCTTTGTATAACTATTGAATATAGGCTTCTAGCACCATAGTAACTTTGTTATATCTGTGAACACCTCTGGCACTTCTTTTTCTGCACCTGTTTCACAAAAGAAGCTTGAAGAAGAAGGTCATTGCAAGGTAATAAATACAGACACAATTTGTTTTATATACCAATACCACTATGAGCTTCAACCAATTAAAAGGATTTAGACAGTTGCAAAACAAGAAGTTTTGAAGACTAGTATATACCCAAAACTGCTTTCTATTCAAAAAAATTATTTGAAGCATTACTAAAAAGGTCAGCACTAAAACTATCATGGATCTTTGGCAAAAATCACTTATCAGGGTGAAGGTATATAAAAAATATGATGAATATATTACATTGGTTGAAATTAATAGTGAAGATCTTGAAATCGAGAAAATTATTTCTTATAAATTTTTTTTTTTAGTATAAAATTTTAATAAAAACCAAAGCAATACATTAAAATTTTAAATACTTATATTAATAACTTTTTTAAAAAAAATATTTATTAATACTATATTAGTATATTTACATTTTTGCACTAGTCTATATTTTATTTTCTTATTTTTAACTTGCTCTGTAAAATAGATGTATTAGAAGAATTTTATTTTCTATAGTTTATAAAATAAATATCAATATAGTTTTGGTTATAGTGTTGGTTCATTGAATATAAACAATCAACAACAAATTTTTAACTATTATTGTCTAAAATGCTATAGTCAAAAATTCTGCTAAATTTTACTAACCAAACTGCAGTTACTCATTAAATAAAAAATGATTTTGGACTAATTTTGCTATAAATATACCTATTTTGCCCAAATATTTATTTTGGGAATAAAAACAAATTGTCAATCATGGCAGTTAGTCAACCAAAATAGAGAATCTATCAAAGTTATTGCAATTAGTATTTAAAATTCAAGATTTTTTAAGAATGTTGATATTTAGAAAAGGTTCTCTTATTTGAGAACCTTTTATCCTCTTGAAATGTTTTCAAAAAGAACATTTATAAAATTTTAATGTTCTAAATTTATTATAAGAACATAAAATGTTTATCAATTTGATAATATTATTTGATATGACAAACTTTGCATAAATATGTACAGTTAGCCCACTCAGAACTGATCTTGTCAAAACTGATAACTTGCCAAAATCAGTTAAAAATCAATCCATCATGCTTATTCCATAAGTAATAACTAATAACCTGCCATTTTCAATATCTGATAGCCTTTTATATATAAATTTCTGATTTTGTATAGAGTTACCTGATATGTATCCAATCAAATCACATAAAATTGATATAGATGGGTTTGTTTACAATGATCACATAAACAGAATATTGATCTTAGGATTTTTCTATCCATGATATCACGTGATTAAACAGTTCCCAAGTTTTTGAAGTCACAAGTAATTTTTTTCCACTCTGATTAGGCCCAGGAAATTGCTCAATCTTGCAATTTAATTGGTTGATGTGTGTCTGCATTTCATATAATATTGTCAAATCAGATTACTTCTAAAAACTGATACTAAACCCATCCATCATGCATGCCAGTTCTGAAAGGGCTAACTGTCAGTATTTGGGGTCTTTGCTAGGAAAACCACAGTTAGAGACTATTTAGACTTTGACAATAAAATTTGAAATTGCTAGCTATCTATTAATCCAATTTGAATAAACTTTTTTTTATTTTATAAAGCTTTTTTAGCTTTATAAAATAAAAAAAATTTTATTCATATTGGATTAATAGATAGCTAGCAATTTCAAATTTTATTGTCAAAATCTAAATAGTCTCTAACTGTGGTTTTCCTAGCAAAGATCCCATTTAAAATTTAGATCCAAAATTATTTGCACAAATACAAGTAATATACAGGTTTCAGATGCACAAACAATTAATTGATTGCACATGTATGCATGTAAAAAATTTTTTACTTGCACATATATACTTGTAAAAAATTATTGAGTTGATAAATATAGTAAAATCTTTAATTTACAAATTATTATTATATTTATTAGTTATTGTTTAACTAAAAAAGACTATCTCATCAACTAAATTGGTGCAGAATAAGAAATTAAATATTAACTGCATTAGCAAAAAATAAATATATGAAATCTTTCAAAGAAATTGCATGCCAAAATCTTTCAAAAGAATTCGATCGATACAAAAACTTTAAGAACTGCAATCTTTCAAAAGATTTTGGTATGCATTTCTTTCGAAATATTTTAGAATATAGTGGCCTACCATATTATTATGGACACTTTTTAAAAATTTATACAGAGCTAAATATATAAGATATTAAGCTAAAAATTAAATTATAAATTCTTTATATCTATATCTTTTAAAAAAAAAGAAGTTTAAAAAATTTTATGCTACAGTTTTTAAAATAATTAAATTTAAATAAAATTTTAGATTTTTAAGTTTGACCGGTTTTAATTGTTGTACAAAATTAATTAAAAAAATAACTGCATAATAAAAATTAATTTTTTATTAAGCTAATTGAACTTCAAAAATAAACAAAAAATATCCAGCATAACAAATTATATATAATTCCAAAATTTTTTAAAATTTTATAAAAATTTAAGGTAGTTATTATTTCTAAATATAAAAATGCAATTTTTAATTCAAAATTATAACAATTCCAAATATAGTGTTGTCTAAAGCGGAGACAAATCATGTGATCAACCACCAATCATATTATAGAATTTTGATGATCTTTGGTGAAACAAAAATGAAAGAGAAGTGAAAACCTTGAAAAATACAAAAAACGGTAGTTTAAACCTACCTCGATATGTTAATCAAAAATGTTGGGAAGGTAATTTGCTTATATATATTTATCTTAAACCTAATCTAACCCTAATATAGGATGACCCTAACCCAAGTTAATTGAAAAAATTATTAAATATGAGTTGTCTTCACTTTAGACGTCCCCAAATATAGTAATTTTATTACTATATATAGTAATTAACTAAAATTTTTTTAAAAAATTATAAAATTTTAAAGATATGTGCATCTATCTTGTTACAAATTGAATAGATATAGAGAGTTGATAGAGCATTTAACAAAGTTTATAATTATTGAACCTAAAAATAATAAAGCACTAATGTATCGAAGGCAGGTATATTATATATTGTGCCGCTATGAGGAATCATTTGTAGATTTAAATAAAGTATTAAATATTGACCCAAAGCATGCTAAAGCATTAAGGTACTGTGGATTAGTTTATTTTTATAGTATAAAAAATTATACCATATCACTTAATGATTTATGTGAATTATTAAGGATAAAGAAAAATAATGCAGTTTGCATTAAGGCATAGAGGCCAAGTGTATTTCACGGTTAAGCGTTACAAAGAATCTCTTGCAGATCTAAGTAGATCATTAGAACCAGATAATGCAGTTGCATTAGGATCTCAAGGACAAACATATTACATGTTAAATTAATACCAAGAGCCTCTTGCGGACTTAAGTAAATCGATTAGGGTAGCTATGCAACGCAGTCATGCTAAGACCAGGAACGTGATGTAACTGTTATTTTGCTCAACTGGTTTTCACTTTTAGGCGTAAAGTATCTTTACTATATGCTTCTCTTCTCTTTATTCATTATAGTCAAAAGACTAACATTTGCTCTTTCTATTTATATTAATTCTGCAATTACATATATTGTGTAATTCTTATAATTATCTAATTTTACTTTTTCATTGTAATAAAATAAACTCTTAAATTCTACTAATAAAATCGTCTTTGTTACAGTTATCGATGATCACAATACTGTTGCCCAATATTATAATACTTGTCATAATTCTAGTCAACTTTATTACCAAATAAGCCGTTCGAATTTATTTTCATTCTATCTTTGCACTTTTCACTTTGTTATACATTTTGTATTAAATTATTGACAATCACTTTATAGACAACTTAGTTTATAGACAATTAATTTACAGACAAGATTATTCTACAGACGGTTAATTCACAGACAAATTCATTTTGTTGACAATATATTTAGCCAATAATTTCTTCATAAATTGCACCAACTTTATCATAAATTCTCGAAACAAGGTCCATGCCTGCTATTTTGAGAATTTACGGTAAAATTTTACTTAATTTTAACGAAAATGACTAGAATTAATTTGTCTGTAGAATCTGATGTTATTGAAATAAATGCCAATAAAACAAGCTTGTTTGTGAATAAATCAATTGTAAAATAATCTTACCAGTAATTAAATTCTCTGCGAACTAAGTAGTCTGTGAAGTAAATTTTGGTGAGTTGATGCTACTGAAAAGAATAATGAGTAAAAACTCAATAAAATCGAAATAGATCACAATAAATACAATTTGAATCTTAAGGCAGTCTGATAGCGATAGAGAATATTTCACCTGATTTTGTTCCACCATATGATACATATTACTGCGTTCTCAGAATAACACAAATACCAAATCTGGTGTTACGATCAGTTGGGAGAGCTTGATGAAATTGGGCCAGTTTAGTTCAATCATGAACAAATTGTGATAAAGGTTAAATGGTTTAAAACAATGACTAACACACATAATTAAAGGTATAAGGGTCCTCTTTATTAATATGAATCAATACATTGGATTATTACAGAAATACTATCTACAACTCTACTTGTTCTTCCTCCATAACCTAAAACCAAGCCCTTATATATTTTTAATTCGTATGGGAGTCGTTTGAAGATTCAAATCTCCAAACGAGTAATTGATCACCCGTCTGGAGATTTGATTACCAGTTTGGAGATTTGATCACTATTTGGGGCTTTGATCACCCGTTTGAAATAAATAACGATAAAATAACAATACTACTTCACTGAAACTATAAAAAAATTGAAAATATTATTATTATATATTAATTATATTTTTATTATATTTTAAAAAATGTTATAATTACTAGTTATAAGTTAATAATAATAATATAAATAATATATATTAAAACTGTTTTAGTAATATTAATAAAAACATTTTTAAAACATTATTAAACTAAATAAATTTCATATTTATAGTATAATATAAATATTTATATTATATAAATATATCATATTATAATATATTTTATAATATTAAATATAATATAAATAAAACAAATCAATAATATAATGATTTAGACAAATGTGTTTCCCCAAAATCTCGCAAAAAAGATTTTTTGTTAAAATACGAAGGATGGTTTCATAAGCAAAATTACGAGATATAAGCATTTTTTA